>WQNJ02000101.1:1242500-1385000 GCA_016584745.2 Phylloscopus trochilus trochilus
CAGCTCTCAGGCAAGCAGGTGTGTCTCCAGGAGCATTAAGCCAGATTTTGGAAACGCGAGACACAAAACGAGTGTTTCTCCTCCAGGTTACAGAGAACAGTCACAATCTCAGTGGGAGAGAAAGCCTGGAGTTGTTTTAGCTACAGAACAGAACCAAAACATGCAGAGACTTTAGTTAAACCCACACAAGAGTCGTAGTCAAACCCACGCAGAAAGGAAAACCCACACAGCTGAGCTGCACCGAAACACCAGACGTTCAAGACAAGTTGCAAGAGCAGCTCTGGTCTCTTCCCTGCTCTCCAGGGCCAGGCAGGGAATTCCCTCAGCACCAGGAATTTGATGAGCTGGTTTTTCACAAAGCATTTCTGAAGCACCTTACCCCCTCACAAGAGTTCCACAAACCAAGGCTGAAATCTTTCTGTATTTTGTGCCATCAAAAAGTCACGGAGCACAACAGGCACCGGCTGCCACTGCTGGAGAATCCGTGCTCTGCTCCCATGTCCTGCCTGGGCCTTTCTCAAGCTCAGGTGGGATGAATTTTTCTGGCAGAGGTTCCTTCTCGAGGTTCTCCAGCTCACTGACAAGCAGGGACACGCTGGCTTTCCATGCTCCAGGAAGGAGGAGGAGCAGGGAGCAAAGCTGTGGGCACCCAGGGTGGGGAGGGAGAGCCCACGCCCTGCTGCAGGGCTGCAGGAGCAGGGCCTGCCAAGGTAAAACCCTTCTCAGGCAGCAACATCTGCCTAAAACCCTTCCAGTTGGGAGTCTTCCTATCCCCTGATGAGGTTTTCATCAGTAGGCTCTCAATCGATCCCATAATTAAATAGCAGTATTGACTCGAAGAGTGGTAAAGATCAAGTGTTTTCTCAGGATAAAGAGGATTGTTGAATCACAGGATGGTTTGGGTGGGAAGGGACCTTAAAGCTCATCCCATTCTACATCCTGCTATGTGCAGGAACATCTTCCACTATCCCAGGGTGCTCCAAGTCCAACCAGGCCTTTGACAGTTCCAGGGATGCAGGGGCAGCCAACAGCTTTTCTAGGCAACCTGTGCCAGGGTCTCCCCTCCCTCACAGAGAAGAAAATCTTCTGCAAGAGCATAATAGATTTTCTTTTGAAAGATATGAACCAAGAGTCAAGGAGAAATCACTTCTCTGCACCTCCCAGTTGTGCTTCTCACTCAACAAGGCACTAAAAACTTAATCATTGGCTACTTAAAACAAAGGCTGTGCTCCTGCTTAGGAGTTCATGAACAAGTCCCTACCAACCCCAACAGACATTTTGTTTGGCCTCTGAAAAATTCACAGGCAGCTCACAGATCCTACAGCCTGTAACAATCCCCAAACACTCACACACAAAACCCCCAGAACACCCTACCAAACCAAAACCAAAGCACCCTCCTGGTACAGTATCACACAAGCCCAGCTCGCTCTGTAACCCTTCTCCTGGGTGTCCCAGCAAACAGAGGAGAGGACAACCCTTCTCCAGGCCAAAAGAATTCTTGTCCAAGAAGCTACAGGCCTGTGCTCCAAATCTGACCACACATTACCCTAAAAAAACTATCAGTGACTCCCTAACTCTTCACCTCTGTTGCTGCTGAAGTGACAGCTCAGTCCCCTCCCTGCAAACAGCGCTGCCTTAACTGGAGCTGGGCACCCTCCTCCTTTCCCCTGCAGGGCTCCTGATCCTGCTCAGCACATTTAGGGAGCAGCTGCCTGTGAGCTTCAGCTGCACATCCCCAGCGTGTCAGGGCAAGGACACGGGAGCAGCAGGGCTGCCAGCACAGGGCTGGGCCCAAGGAGGCAGCACCGCAGCGCTGGCGCGTCCTTCACCGAGCGGCTTTGCCCGAGGCACCAGGAGAGCAGCAAAGCCCAGCTTAGGGTTTGTTTCATGCTGGGGGCAGGGAGGAGGGGAGGCCAGGCTGGAACTGCTGCCAAGGGGTTTTGTTAATGTGGAACTGCAACCAGAAAGGGAATTTTCAAGGGGAACCTCTCAGGGTCAGGGCAGTGCCCGTCGTCCCCTGTGCTGGCACTGCTGGGGCACCTCCAGTGCTGGGGGCAGCTCTGGGATCTTCCTGACAGGAGAGACCTGGAAGGGCTGGAGCTTGTCCAGGGCAGGGAGTGGAGCTCCAGGAGAGGCTGAGGGAGCTGGGAAAGGGGCTCAGCCTGGAGCAAAGGAGGCTCAGGGGGGACCTTGTGGCTCTGCACAACTCCCTTCCAAGAGGGGACAGCCAGGGGGGGTCAGGCTCTGCTCCCAGGGCACAGGGACAGGACAAGGGGAAATGGTCTCAGGCTAGGCCAGGGCAGGCTCAGCTGGGACAGCAGCAGGAATTTCCCCATGGAAAGGGTGCTCAGGCCTTGGAACTGCCCAGGGAGGTTGGCAGTGCCCAGCCCTGGAGGTGTCCCAGGAAGGGCTGGAGGTGGCACTGAGTGCCCTGGGCTGGGGACAAGGTGGGGATGGGGCACAGCTGGGACTGGATGAGCTGGGAGGGCTTTTCCAGCCTCAATGATCCTGGAATTCTGAGTAAAAGCACCACCTACTCTGCTGTTTCCATGTCCCCTGCTGCCCTATCACTCCACCAGCAGAGATCTGGAGGATAAGTAAGGAGCCCCATCAGGGAACTGATCCAGCTCAGCTGAAAAAACAGCCACGTTACACAAAGAAGTTTCCAGCCAGCTCAGTTCCTCAGCTCCTCACCACAGCCATCCCCAGTTTCTCATCAGCTCTGTGAGGCGTGTGCAAAACTGCTGCTCATTATTCACTGCCCTAGATGAGAAAAAAAAATCCCCAAACACTCACACACAAAACCCCCAGAACATCCTACCAAACCAAAACCAAAACTAAAACCAAAGCACCCTCCTGGTACAGTATCACACAAGCCCAGCTCGCTCTGTAACCCTTCTCCTGGGTGTCCCAGCAGACAGAGGAGAGGACAACCCTTCTCCAGGCCAAAAGAATTCTTTGTCCAACCTCCTGCAGCCAAGAGCTGAGGGATTCCCGAGCTCCAGGCTGCATCCAGAGCCCACCTACAGATCCACTTCCATTTTTTACTTTCGTTCTAAACCCACCCATCTTTTCCCCTCCAGAATTCCCCTGGCAGCCAGTTCTGCAGCTCAGCCACCTCCAAGTGGAAATGACTTTGGCCTCTCCTGCTGCCTGACGGGTTCAGGTCACAGAAATGACTGAGCAGGATCAGGGGGCTTTGCTAGGCTGGGGTTTATTGGGATTTTTTTCCCTGTTTAATTCATCTGCTCCATGCCAGGAGTCAGAAGCAGACTGAGCCCACAGCCTGGGCACGACATGAACACAACTCACAGCTGCTGCTGCTCCTGTAGGCTGTAGGTAGGATACAAAAAAAAAAAAAAAAAAATGAATATAATCATGGAATGCTTTGGGTTGGAAAAGCTTATCCTTCAAAGCTCATCCCATTTCACCCATCTCTGCCATGGGCAGGAAGATCTTCCACTAGACCATGCTGCTCCAAGTCCTGTCCAGCCTGGCCTGGGACATCCACAACTTCTGGGAATAGGCAAACCAGAACTTCCACCTGTTGTAGAAACCCCTTTTTTTTTTTTTTTGAATCCTGAAACTACTTGTTTTTCAAACTTCATTGCAACCCCTGCACAGCCAACGGCATCTTCACCGTTCAAACCATCGTTTGTTTGCCAAAATCTGCCAAGTTTTTCCCCATTCTTTACCTGGGGATCTTTCTTTCCTTCCTTCTGACATTAATACATCACAATCCTGAGTGAACAAATCCTCCCAGGATGCACAAACGAACTGGGATTTATTACTTGAGGGCTCTTGAGTTTTTAAAAATTTCACTGCTTCAATGTGCCATGAACATGAAGCAATTTCAAAGCAAGTGGTTCCAACTCAAAGCCACTTTTAATAAAGGTAAAAGAAGTAAATAAATAATAACAATTTAATCCAGGTAGTTTTTCTATACTTTCACTCTTAAAATAACAGTTTTGCACGCCCCTAGGACAGTTCAAAATAAAACAAACCTCAGAAATCATTGGGTTTTATCTCTGGATTTGCAGACTGGCAGCCAGGTGAGTAAAGCTCAGGAATACAAAATAACAGCTGCACCTCCAGAAGGAATTAAAATCCAGGGAAGTTTCACCTCCATCAGAAGCACTGGGGAGGAATCTCCCAATACTCACACACCCTTTGTTCTCCTGAGCTGTTACAGGAGATTTCACGGGGAAAACATTTTTTTTGTGACTCATCTTTATTTGCATTGGACTTAGTCAGACAACAGTGATTACATGCTTAGGCTCCAGTTCTGGCATTCAAATTTCTCAGCAGCCATCCTGGCCAGAAGAGCCTCCCTCCCTACCTGTTCCCCTGGACTCTGAGGAGCTCTACAAAACATGCACAGCTCCTATAGATCCTTTATGCACAGCTCACTTCAAACCATCAATAATCTGACACACTGAATGCCAATAAAAAGATATTAAGAATTAAGATCTCGAGGAAGTTATTTATCCTAACATTTATTTATCCTAACATTTGGAACATTCAAAATAAAGACAGCAGCAGCAGGGAGAGCAGTAAAATGAGGAGCACTAAGGAGCACCACCACTGACTGACCCAGCCAGGAGCATCCCCCTAGAGCACAACTGAGAAGTCACCACAGTTCTCAAAACCAAACACCATAAAAATGATTTTTGCACCAGAAAAATCGCAAAAGAACAGTTAAAATGGTTTATGATGGACTCAGCCTTCCAAGATTTATTCCTTTTTGTACCTGCAAACAGCAGGGCAGTGCTGGAGGCTGAGGCCCTGCCCCCTCCAGGGAGGTTAGGATGACTCTGGGATTTCTTGCAGAAATGCCATCTGGAATATTTATAGTGCCTGAGACGGGGCAATGAAATCACTCACGTTGGCACCTGAGCACATCCAGAAGCTTAACTGCTGCTTTAGCAGGAAATATTAGATTGGAGTGACTCAAAGTCAAAGTGAGAGGATGTCCAATGACAGGGACAGAAAGTGATATCCCAGCAGCCATCACAGATCAGGATTAGTCAAGGTGCAAAGATGAAATGTGAATAGAAGTTATTAATGTGAAGCAGAAATGCTCTGTGTCTCCCCTTACATATGAACACATTTTTGGTTTTAGAGAATTAAAACCTTTTTCCCCCACACATCCTCCTTAGACAGAAGCCTGGTTCAGTATTCCCTGAAGTCCTTCTTTTCCTTACAAACTAAAGACTGAGCCTTCCAGTGCTTGAAGAGAACCTACAGAAGACCTCAGAGGGACTTTGGACAAGGGACAGAGGGACAGGGAATGGCTCCCAGTGCCCCAGGGCAGGGCTGGCTGGGATTTGGGGCAGGAATTGTTCCCTGGCAGGGTGGGCAGGCCCTGGCACAGGGTGCCCAGAGCAGCTGGGGCTGCCCCTGGAGCCCTGGCAGTGCCCAAGGCCAGGCTGGACACTGGGGCTGGGAGCAGCCTGGGACAGTGGGAGGTGTCCCTGCCAGGGCAGGGGGGGCACTGGGGGGGATTTGGGGTCCCTGCCAGGGCAGGGGTGGGATGGGATGGGCTTTAAGGTCCTTTCCAACCCAAACCATTCTGGGATTCTATGAAGTAATTTGAGGGTGTTTAATCCTTTAATTGATGGTTTTCCCAGCAGATCCCAGAGAGAGAGAGAGAGGGATCCTTTCCTTCCCTCAGGACAAACTCCTGCAAAGTATCTCCACTCACAGCCTCATTATTTTCTCTCTCCCCAAGTTCTGGAGCCACCCAGGCTGGACACTGGGGCTGGGAGCAGCCTGGGGCAGTGGGAGGTGTCCCTGCCAGGTCAGGGGGGGCACTGGATGGACTTTAAGGTCCCTTCCAACCCAAACCAATCTGGGATTCAGTGATTCTACAGCCAGGTAGAATCAAAGGTGTCTCCAAATTCAAACTGCTCTGAGCTCCCTTCCCACCCAAACCATTCCAGGATTCTATGAACCAGTCCCTGCCTACAGCCCTCACCAAACAGCCCAGGACATGGTCCGTGTATCCCAGGCTGTTGGCAGAGCTCTGAGCAAACCCAGAGCCAGGGATCAGAGCTGCTGAGGTTATTCAAACACAGGAGAGCCTCAGCCAAGGATCCAGTCACCCACTGTGTACACAAGAGCTTTGGAAACCACATTTCCTTGTTGCTACAGGTCAAATACTCCATCGGAGGTTTTCCCCGAAACTCTGCTCCTTCCAGCTGCAAAAGCAACCAGAGCTGCTGGGCTGGGATTTCCCATGAGGGGATCCCCATGAAAAGTCCCTTTCCTGGATTGCCAGGCTGGGGAAGTGGGAGAGCTGCTGTCACCAGAGGGAATTTGAAATCCTATTTTCAGCCAGATTGCTGCATCGCTTGGGAATAATGCAGAGAGAACTGAGTGGCCCTGGGTAACTCAGGTTATTTGGATTCTTCCCTCATGGATGGGCTGGTTTTTTCCCAAGGTGCTAATGGAGAGTCTCCCTTTCAACTGGTATCTGCACAGGACATTTCTCTCCAGGTTTCCACATCAATTTATGGAAGGACTATGGAAACAACACATTTCAGGCATCTTTGAGCAGTTAAAACTCCACACAGAAAATCGATTTTGTACCACACCACCTGCCAAACTCCACTGTGAAGACACAAACCTGACACACCAAAGAGTAACCAAAGGGTGGACACAGCAACCATCACCAGACATTCAGCTCCGAATTCAGGGAGTAAAACACCTCTGCCTGCCAATTTAGGCACTCCAGAAACAAACAGCCACTGCTCTGACTGGTGGGAAACACTTCCAAAATCTGCACGTGCACACTTCCTACTCAGACTGGTGATACTCCTCTTGAAGGCCCCAAAACTGCAGAGTTAGCCCAACAACTACCACTAATTACCTAGTTACTAATCACTAAAAGCACGAGTTGTCTGGAGCAGGAGCCACCGCGCGCCCCGCTGACTTCTTAGCTATGACGTTGACTATTTTTAACTTTGGGAATTGAAATAAACCTTCCCCAACGGACTCCAAAGGCAAGGAATGTCATGTGAGCCCAGCGAGGATCTGCCAAGCAATGCCAAAATACACCCTGGCCACAGCAGCAAAGCCCATCTGGCCTCCCAGAGCCAGGCTATGCCATGGGAAGGGACAACATCAACAACCGTCACACAGTCCCCCCCCAAAAAATCCAGCAAAACGTTGAGTAGAGGCCCTAAGAGCTTTTAGGCAATAACTTTCTCAGCACTTAGTTGCCACAAAGATTTTTTTTTTTTTCCCCACTTTAAGTTTCCCAAGCCTTGCTTAAGAGAGTATTTTTTGCGTGTTAATAGTCCGAGGTGCAATTTTTGGGCGATGTTTCAACATCAGATGAGGAAGTGCAGAGGGGTGAACTCAGAGCCAGCACTAAGATCTACGCTGACACTCCATGAAGCTGCATGACCAGTGCTTTCAGGGATTTATAGCAAACACAAAAGCCAGATCTAGTTCAAACCCCTCAGAATCATTCTCTTTTTTTTTAACCAGATGTGGGCATCAGCACGTGTTACACCAGCGGGTGCTGCAAGAAAACTGAAACGGGAATCACCCTGAATTTCCAGAGCCAGTCACCAAGAAGGTGAGAAGCTGCTGACCTGAACTCTTCATCTGCAAAAACAAGATGCTCAGGAGAAAGCAAACGAAACCCTGTGATACACTTGGGATGGCAGGAGATTGGGTACCAGGCCCGTCCCGTGGCACAGATCGCACGGCAAAGGCAAAGACACATCCCTCTTTTCATGATGTCAGAGCAGCAGCTCTACCTTGGGTGAGGAGCTGCTCTGCGAGGAAGGGCTGGAGTCAGCTTTGCCCGGCCGAGGGTGGGGGTGGAGGGGGGGGGAAAGGACAGCTTTGCTGGCCGAGAAAACAGACCCCACCCACGAACGCGATCGTTGCTGAGCCACATCAACCGCGGCGCAAACACGGGGACGGGGATCCCACCGCCCTACCGCCCGCAGGGACGGGGATTAACGCTGATGGAAGGGGCCAGGTGGGCTCCGGCGGCTGGCACAGGGCGTGTGGAGGGGGGCGAGCTGCCAGCGAGGACGGGGAGGGGGGGGCACAGCGAGGGGGTCGCTCAGGGTCAGGCAGCGCGGAGGGAGCTGCGGGGAGGGAGGGAGGGAGGGAGGGAGGAACCGAACCCACCCTGCCCTGCAGCGGCGGCGTCGGGCGGGCACCGGGGCGGCTCTGCCGGAGCTCCGCGTCCCGGCCCAGGGGATGTGGGGGGACAGAAGGGACGGGGCTGGGGGGGACACGGGGTGTCCCTGGGGGGGGGGGGGGTGACACTGGCCGTCCCTAGGGGTGACACAGAAACGGGGTTGGGTGTCCCTAGTGGGGAGAGGGGGTTCCTGAGAGGTGACACAGGGGGGTCCCCGGGGGGTGACACAATAACGGGGCTGGGGTGAACACTGAGGGGTCCCCGGGGGTGACACAGGAACGGAGCTGGGGGGAACTGGGGGGGGGGGTCCGCAAAAGCACTGACCGATGGTGGAGATGAAGGTGGTGTTGAAGGCATCGTCGGAGAAGCGGAAGAGGACGCAGGTCTTGCCGACCCCCGAGTCCCCGATGAGCAGCAGCTTGAAGAGCAGGTCGTAGGTTTTCTTCGCCATGGGGGAGGGCGCGGCGGCCGCCGCCGCCCCTCCTCGCCGCCTCCTTCACCGGGCCCGGCCGCTCCCGAGGGCGGCGGCGACGGCGGAGGACGAGGAGGAGGAGGAAGAAGAGGACGAGAGCGAGGAGGAGGAGGAGGAGGGGGCCCACAAAATGGCTTCCTGTGGCGGGGCGGCCTCGCGCGCTCCCCGCGCCCGCGGCTCCTCACGGGGAGGCGGCGGCTCCCGCCCTCATAACCCCCGCGCGGTCCGCCCGGGCTCTGCTCGGCTCGATGGATCTCCGGTTCTATCCCGGCCCTTCCCCCGGTTCTCCCCCCGGGGTTCGCGGCGGCTCCTCAGAGGCGCTGCCGAGGCTGCGCGCGCCGCCTCCCCCGCCTCACGCACGGCGCAGGCCCGGCGGGGGCGCGCGCGCACACGCCGCTGTGACGTCACCGGGCGGTGCGGCGGGGCGGGTGACGTCACCGCGCGCGGCCCCGGAGCTGGGTTTGTTTTGTGGGGGGGTTTCTGCTTCGGTTCGGCTCTTCCCGGGGCTGGCCGGGGATGGATAAAGGTCCAAGAGGAGCGAGAATGTCGTGGGGTTTAACGGCATCGAGCGCTGCGCTTGGGTCGGAACAAACCCTCGGATCCAGCCAGACCGGGGATGAGCAGAGGGAGAGCAGCTCTGGGGAGGGCTTGGGGTGTTGGTGGGTGAGGGGATGGACATAACCTGGCCCTGAAACCCCTCATATGCTGGGCTGATCCCCCAGCATGGGCAGCAGAGAGGAGGGATTCTGCCCCTATGCCCCTGTGCTCTGTGAGACCCCACCTGCAGAGCTGGTGATTCCAACAGCACAAGGACCTGGAGCTGCTGGAGAGAGTCCACAGAAGGCCCCGGAGCTTCTCCAAGGCTGGAGCCCTTCTGCTGTGGAGAGCTGGGAGTGCTCACCTAGAGAAGCACCCAAGGAGAGCTCCGAGCCCCTGGCAGGGCCTAAAGGGGCTCCAGGAGAGCTGGAGAGGCACTGGGGACAAGGGCTGGAAGGACAGGACACAGGGAATGGCTTCCCACTGCCAGAGGTCAGGGCTGGGTGGGATTTTTGGAACCAATCCTCGGACATTCCCCCGCTCTGCCCCGCTCAGGTGCGACCCCACCCCGCGGCTCCGCAGAACCCCCGAGTGATGACGTCACCGGCGGCCGCGCGAACCCGGGGGCTGCCGGCCCCGCCCTTGCGCCGACCAAAGCTCCGCCCCCTCGCTGCGCTCTCCGCGCTCCCATTGGCTGAGCTCGCCTCCTCCCCTAAGGGTGGGAGTGACGTCATCGCGGGGCGGGCAGAGCGCGGCAGCGGGCGGGGCAGGAGGCGCCCCCTGGCGGCGTCGGCGTGAGGGGGCAGAGAGCCCTGAGGGGATTCCGGCCGGAGCGGCGCTGGAAACCAGAGGCCGCCGGAATCGTGGAAAGGTTTGGGTGGGAAGGGAGCTCAGAGCCCATCCAATGCCTCCCCGTGCCACAGCCAGAGATACTATCCCAGTCTGCTCCCAGCCCCAGTGTCCAGCCTGGCCTTGGGCACTGCCAGGGCTCCAGGGGCAGCCCCAGCTGCTCTGGGCACCCTGTGCCAGGGCCTGCCCACCCTGCCAGGGGACAATTCCTGCCCCAAATCCCAGCCAGCCCTGCCCTCTGCCACTGGGAGCCATTCCCTGGCTCCTGTCTCTCTGTCCCTTGTCCCCAGCCCCTCTGCAGCTCTCCTGGAGCCCCTTCAGGCCCTGCCAGGGGCTCGGAGCTCTCCCTGGATCCTTCTCCTGTCCAGGTGAGCACCCCCAGCTCTCCCAGCCCGGCTCCAGAGCAGAGGAGCTCCAGCCCTGGAGCAGCTCTGGGGCCTCCTCTGGGCTCTCTGCAGCAGCTCCAGGCCCTTGTGCTGTTGGAATCACCAGCTCTGCAGGTGGGGTCTCACCTGAGCACAGGGGCAGTTCCCCTGCTGCCCACACTGGGGTGATCAGCCCAGGACTGGAGGATTTCCAGCACACACAGCCAGGGCGTTTCCAGCCTCTCATCCACCAGCATTCTCAGGATGGGCTGGAGGAGATGGCTGAGGTGCTGACCCAGCACGAGGAGCCCAAGGACCTCCTGCACCTGGTGTGTTTGCATTGGAGCCTGTGGAAACCTGGACATGGGGAATTCCCTCACAGCTCCTGCTCTTCCCACACAGGGGAGCAAACTTTGGTGCAAGAGCCAGGCTGTGGAACCACCACTGAAGGCACTGGAAATGCTGCAGATGCCTCATCACAGGTTCTCTACAAACCCAACGCTCCTCTCACATTGAATCCCGAGTTGTCCCATGCTATGATCCAGCACACTGCCAACTGCAATTTGCTGTCATAATTAAGTACCCTGCTGTCATTAATTTCCCATTGTTTGCAGGATGAGTTAAATCATGTGAGGACAGAAGGGCTGGAAGGCTGGAAAAGCCCCTGGGGGTGCCGATGCCAGTGGGTGGACACAAGCCCAGGTGTGCCCAGGTGGGCAAGTGGCCAGTGATCCCTGGGGTGGCAGCAGGGCCAGGGCAGTGCCCGTCCCCTGTGCTGGCACTGCTGGGGCACCTCCAGTGCTGGGGGCAGCTCTGGGACCCTCCTGACAGGAGAGACCTGGAGGGGCTGGAGCTTGTCCAGGGCAGGGAATGGAGCTGGGAAGGGAATGGAACCCCAGGAGAGGCTGAGGGAGCTGGGAAAGGGGCTCAGCCTGGAGCAAAGGAGGCTCAGGGGGGACCTTGTGGCTCTGCACAACTCCCTGCCAGGAGGGGACAGCCAGGGGGGGTCGGGCTCTGCTCCCAGGGCACAGGGACAGGACAAGAGGAAATGGCCTCAGGCTGGGCCAGGGCAGGCTCAGCTGGGACAGCAGCAGGAATTTCCCCATGGAAAGGGAGCTCAGGCCTTGGAACTGCCAAGGGAGCTTTGCAGAGCCCATCCCTGGAGGTGTCCCAGGAATACCTGGATGTGACACTCAGTGCCCTGGGCTGGGGACAAAGTGAGGATGGGGCACAGCTTGGATTTGATGCTCTGGGAGCTCTTTCCCAGCCTCAGGCATTCCGTGAAAAGCTCTCCCACAGGTCGTGCCCATCCCGAGGCTCAGCTCTGTGGTTTCCCAGCCCTGCTGGGCGTGCAGGCAGCTGTCCCCGCTGGCACTGGGAGAGGGGGGGACAGTGGCTCTGTCCCCGCCCTCTGAGCCTCGGCAGCGGCTGCAGCGCTGACACAGCACACGCCGAGCCTGCGGCTCTCGCAGCGCCCGGTTATTTTTAGCGCTCTGCCGGAGCGGGGTGAAGGCGCCGCACAAACGCTTCCTCTGTGCCCCGGCAAAAGCTCCGGTGCCCGTGGAGAGCTCCGTGGCACAGGCACTGTCACTGAGCCCGGCTGGTTCCAGTGGCTCCAGGCACTCCTGGGAGGTTTGTCAGCTCTGGATGTTCACAGCGCCGTTTTACAGGAGCCTTTTGTCCTAGACGGCTTGCTGATGGCCTTCAGCATTTCGAGGAAGGTGATCTTTGTGATCCTGGAGAGGAAGTGGTACCACGTAGAATCCCTGAGGTTGGAAAAGCACTCCCAGACCTCCCAATCCAAGCTGTCCACCTTGTGGAGGTTCCCTCACTGAGCTCTGAGCTGGCTCTGGGGTGAGCCCTGGGCTGCAGGGGATGGGCCTGGGGTTCTGCTTGTCCCAGGATCACTCACCCAGCTTGGAAAATCCCTTCCAGTGCATCAAATCCCAGCTGTGCCCCATCCCCACCCTGTTCCCAGCCCAGAGCACTCAGTGCCACATCCAGGCCTTCCTTGAGCACCTCCAGGGATGAGGACTCCAGACTTCCCTGGGCACCCCCTGCCAATGCCTGAGCACCCTTCCCAGGAAGAATTTCCTCCTGAGAATCTCAGATATCCCTCTGCAAGCAAGACAGAGTGTTTTCTGTCTGTTGTGTAAGGCTGGCCCTTATGTCAAATTGTTAAATGTTATCCTGTGAGGGAAGCAATCCCTCAGGAGATGCCTGACCAAGGACAAAGACACCTTTGGTCTTGATGGCTCAGTCAGGAGACCATTGCTGCAGGACTGGGAGATTTCAGATGTCCAGGCAGAGGTGAAACAGCTCCCACAGCTCTCCTCCCCACAGCTTTCCCAGGATCTTCAGTCCTGATCCCCAGAGGCCACTGATCTGTGAAGAGGAGAAATGACCAAATTAGGAGGAATGCAGTGTAAAGGGAGAGCCAGCAGGACCTGGCAGCCTCTTCCTGGGCTTTGCAGGGACAGCTGAGCAGCAGGAATTGCAACACCACTGCTGCAGAGCTGCCCTGCCGCTGTCCCGGTGGGGCAGAGCTGTGAATCACCAGCCAGTTGTGCAACAGGAGCTGGGCTTGGGGAGGTTGGGCCCAGCAGAGCAGTGACACACTGGGCTTGCTGGTTACTCCCTCCCAGCCTGACAGAGCAGCCTGCCGGGATGGAAGAGCCTTTGTCATCCAGGAGCCACTGGGAACAAGCTGCTCTGTGTTCTCCAGCTCCTCCCCCAGCCAAGGCAGGCCCTGGGGGCTCTGGCATGGGCCAGGCTATCTGAGGAGGTTCTGGGACCACCGTTCTTGGCTGCTCACCTTGAAGGATGAGCTCCAACAGAGCACAGACCCTCACAGGGCCTGGACACCTCCAGCTCTGCCTGCTTCAGGAGTGTCTGGAACTCAAACTTGTGTAAGGACAGGAGCCCCAAGGGAGCTGCTAAACAGCCCCAGATGCTCAGGGGAGGGACAGAGAAGGTTGAATTTGCTCCACTTGCTGCCATACAACGTTGTCCTCTTAGCAGGGGTGTCCACAGTGTGTTCTGTGCTCCAAGCACCCCAGAGCAGGACACCAGAGCAGGAGCTCAGAACTCCGGACACGTTTTTCAAGTCATCATCAGGGCAGGAGAACTCAAATCAATACACAGAATCACAGAATCCTTCAGGTTGGAAAAGACCTCCAGGATCACTGAAGCCAACCTGTGCCTGATCCCTACCTTGTCCCCAGCCTGGAGCACTGAGTGCCACCTCCAGCCCTTCCTGGGACACCTCCAGGGATGGGAGGTTCCCTGGGCAGTTCCAAGGCCTGAGCACCCTTTCCATGGGGAAATTCCTGCTGCTGTCCCAGCTGAGCCTGCCCTGGCCCAGCCTGAGGCCATTTCCCCTTGTCCTGTCCCTGTGCCCTGGGAGCAGAGCCCAACCACCCCTGGCTGTCCCCTCCTGACAGGGAGCTGTGCAGAGCCACAAGGTCTCCCCTGAGTCTCCTTTGCTCCAGGCTGAGCCCCCTCAGCTTTGGTGAATTTTTTGAGATGCCCCAGGAAAGCCCAATGTGAGCTTTGTCAGAATGTTGAATTCCTCAGCACAGGAAACAACACAGCACAGCAAGAAGGGTTCCCCACACAGATTTTCTCTTTTGCAAAAAGGCTGCTGGGTCTCTCCAGGCCTCCAGCCACCCTTCCTGCCTCCAGCTGCCCCACACAGCCACACTGAGTGGCTCCTGCTAAGGCTCTTTGGGCAGTGGCAGCACAGGCTGGTGTTTGGAGCAGCTCCTAGCACTGCCACCAGGCTCTCACCACTTTGGATGTCACCTCCTTCCCTCACCCATCTCCCAGGTGGGTGGACAGAGAGCACGTGAGGGGAACAAAAAAGGCAGCTCCGTGTTCCTGAAACGGGGACTTCCCCCCCAGGTTTCTGTCCCAGCCAGCCCGTTGGGAGGAGGAAAACTCAGTCAGCACCTGCAGGTGACAGGGAGGACACCAAGGGCACACGGAGCCCAGTGCCTTTGGCAGCAGCTCTGCGGGCCAGGCACGTCTCTGGTTTCTGCACTGTCACCTCAGCTTGGCCTTGGGCGCAGCGGTGCCAGCGCGGGGCGCTCAGCTGGGCTCTGCCTGGATGCATCCAGGAGCCCAGGGCACCTCAGCTGTGCACTCACAGGGGCTCCTTCCCAGCTGTAATGCCTGAGGACCTCGGTCTTCCCATGCCTCTGCCCCTCCAGGACAGCTTTCCCCCTCCAGAGTTTCAGCCCTTGTGTCTGCAGCCAAAAAATCCCTGCCCTGTGGCCAGGGCGTCGCTTGCTTCTGCTGGGTCCTGGTTCTGCGCTGCCCACTGCGGGGAAGAAGCCCAGCATTGTTGTCAGTGCTTTGCAGAGCCAGTCACAGCCTTGTTTCCTGCATTTGGGAATCAGGGAGTGAAGCAGGGATGGAGCAAGGGACTGAGGAGCGGTGATGGATGGATCCCCACTGCTGCTGAATGAGGCTTTGACCTCCAGCAAGGGCAGCTCTGCGCCGCTCAGTACCCAGAGACACACCACGTACCTGGAGTCATGGGATCATTGATGTTGGAAAAGCCCTTGAGACCATCAAATCCAACAGTTCCCTGTCCTCGTGTGCCACATCCAAACATACGTGGCGTGGAGGCAGTGCCACTTTCAGTTCCTTATTCTTTCTGGAGCAGCTGGAGGTACAGAGCGAAACACTCCCTGGCAGCCTGATCAGTAGTCACCTGCCAAGGAAGGTGAAGTGTCACTCCCTGGATCTGTGGAGAGTTGGGCCTGCCCCACACACCCTGGGATTTACTGTGCTTGCCAGAAGGTTTGCAGGGATCTCAGGAACGTGGGAATGCCCTGGTGCATCAGCTGAGTGCTGCTTTTTCAGAGCTCTGCCTTTTGCAATTACACCTTGCCAGCAGATGATGAAATCCTTTCATCTCGGCGCAGCGATGCTGAGCTGCTGCCTTCCAGACGTTGCTCACTCCACATCTGTCGGAAACCACGATCCAAGATGAAAGCCTGGAGCCTCCCACACAACTGCCAGCCGTCCCTTTTCCCCCTTTCTCTCAGCTCCCCTGTGAGATGATGGCAGAGGTGGGAAGAGGGATGGTGGGGCATAGCCCAGAGCTGCTGGCGGACACGGAGCTCCCCAGATGACACAGGAGCCACAGACCAGGGGCACCGGGCACGTGTGGACTCCCAGCCTGCAGGGGCTGAAGCCAGGCAGGGCTGCAGCTCCTTCCAGCCCCCAGAGTGTGGTGGTGACGTGGGACAAGATGCTGCTCAGCCACCCAGCCTGCGTCCCAGCAGGATTCATCCGCTGGGGCCGCATCTTCTCCTCGGGGGCAGCCCGAGGGCCTGCAGGAGAGGCAGCACTTTGCAGCAGCTTTCCTTCCTCGTGTCCCCACCCGGTGGTGAGGAGACACAGCTCATCCCTCCTGCGGCTGTTTACACATCCGGGGGTCATGTGGAATGCCGTGCCTGTGCATGGGGAGATGTTGGAGCTCTGTGCCTCCAGCTGGCTCCCGTTTCAGCGCTGCCATCTAATTATAGAGGAGTCAGCTGCTGGCAAACTGATCCATCCTAAATCCCGGCTTAGTGTGAGCTGTGCTGGCCCCTCCAGCTCCCCCACTTTGGATATGGGGTGAATCCTGCACTGGAGTGATTCCCTTCCTGCCTTCCCGTGTGGCTCTGGGAGCTCCCCTTTCCCAGCCTCTCCTGTGCTGTGCCTGGGCAGTCCCCGCTCAGTTCACAGCCTGAAAAACCACAAAACCTCTGATTTCAACCCAAAAGGGTGGCTGGAGCCTGAGGCCCTGCTGCTTCCCAAGCTCCCCCACCAGCAATCTGGCAGATGGAGACGGCAGGAGGGAAGCCAGGAGCACGGGGAGGATGAGGAGTGCCACAAACAGCTGAGCTGAACCGCAGAACTGCCACAGAGCAGGGACATGGGAAATAAACCCCCTGGATCTCTGGGAATGCTGGCAAGCTGGTTTAGAGGGAGAGCAGCCAAATGCCAGCTGGACCCTCAGCATCCCTTCCCCCCTGCAGAAGCCAAGAGAATGAGAGGGTGAAGGGCCATCGATGGGGGAAAACGAGAGGATCCACCCTCTGAGCTGGGAACATCACACTGGGTTGTGTCCTTTTCCCACCAAGGAGGACAGGCTTTTCTCCAGGGCTGCTCCAGCCAACACCGCTACCAGCTGGCCAGGCACCAAGAAAAAGCCTTGGGAATGTCGACCCAACGCTGCCAACACGGAGACTGATTTCCCTGTTCCCAACATCTGTGCTTCCATCTGTCCTCACAGCAGCGTCCACAGAGGGAAGAGGTCCTCCCTGGGGACAGAGGGGCCTCCTGTGACCCCGGCAACAGAGGCAGGACTCTGACCAGAGGATGTTGGTGAGCTCCAGCACAATTTCCTGGTGACGGCGAAGGTGAGAAGGTTTTGGCAGCCATGGAGTGCTTCTGTTCCAACCTTGGTTTAGACAAAGTGAAAGTGCTCCAGGGCAGCGAGCTGGGAATGGTACCAGGACCTGGGAATGAGGGACTGCACCTTGCCCTGAGTGGAGGCTGCAGTGAGAGCAGCTCCAAGACCATCTCAGTGGGTTTGGGAGGGGGGAGCTGGTCCCCACAGTCCCACAACAGGAACAGCCAGGAGCTCAGCACCCTCTGCCCCAAGGGGAACAGGGCTGTTGCTGGCTCAGGGGGAGCTGCTGCTCTGGGGTATGTGGGGCAGGTCCTGGTGTGTCCCTGGCAGCCTTTCCCCTTTATTGGTGTCCCCCTTATTATTTCCTCTGGAATGCCACAGGGATGGTGCTGAAGGAGATGTGAGAGGGTTCCCTGGGTGGGAGAGCATCACCCTGGCATTGAGCATCCCTTCCCTCCCTCATCTGCCTGGCTCTGGCTGATGCTGCTGCCCGAATGCCAAGAGCCAGGGAATGCCAAGAGGCCAGGGAAGGAGGGAAGGAGGTCCCAAGGTCTCATGCCACCCTCACTGCCAGCCAAGGGTGTCGAATGTCCCAGTGACTACAGGGTACATGGGGCCACAGCCCCGCCCAGATCCCCCCAGTCACCCACAAGAGCTGGGAGTTGGGGTGGCCACAGTACCCAGGGATGGCTGCAGTGTCCCAAAGGTGACTGTGCTGTCCAGGGATACCCTTGGTGGCCCAGGTCTGGCAGAAGTGTCTCCAAAGTAGCCACGGTGTCCCAGTGTTGGCTGTGGAGTTGCAGGGATGGCTGCAGTACCCAAAGCCCTGGGATCCCCCAGCCCTGCTGAAGCACTTTGGGACAGATGCAGGCCCCCAAATGTCATCCCACCCTGTGTGCCACCTGGACATGTCCCCTGCCCCAGCCAGCTCAGTGTCACCCCCGGCTCAGGATCTAGCAATCCATCCCTGCAGGTGCTCGGTTCCCATGTGCCATCCCATGCCAACAGCTGCACTGGGACGTCACCAGCTGTGCCAGCAGGACCCTCCATACACACCGTGTCCCCATAGACACCCTATCACCCCATAGACACCATATCACCCCATAGACACCCTGTCACCCCATAGACACCATATCACCCCATAGACACCATGTCCCCATAGACACCATGTTCCCATAGACACCATATCACCCCATAGACACCATATCACCCCATAGACACCATGTCCCCATAGGCAACATGTCCCCATAGACACCATGTCACCCCATAGACACCATATCACCCCATAGACACCCTATCACCCCATAGACACCCTATCACCCCATAGACACGATATCACCCCATAGACACCCTATCACCCCATAGACACCATGTTCCCGTAGATACCATATCACCCTATAGACACCATATCACCCCATAGACACCATGTCCCCATAGACACCATATCACCCCATAGACACCATGTCCCCACAGACACCATGTTCCCATAGACACCATGTTCCCATAGACACCATGTCCCCATAGACACCATATCACCCCATAGACACCATGTCCCCACAGACACCATGTTCCCATAGACACCATGTCCCCATAGACACCATGTCCCCATAGACACCATATCACCCCATAGACACCATGTCCCCACAGACACCATGTTCCCATAGACACCATGTTCCCATAGACACCATATCACCCCATAGACACCATATCACCCATAGACACCATATCACCCCATAGACACCATGTTCCCATCGACACCATGTCCCCATAGACACCATATCACCCATAGACACCATGTCCCCACAGACACCATGTCACCCCAAAGACACCATATCACCCCATAGACACCATGTCCCCATAGACACCATATCACCCCATAGACACCATGTCCCCATAGACACCATGTCCCCACAGACACCATGTCACCCCAAAGACACCATATCACCCCATAGACACCATGTCCCAGTAGATACCATGTCCCCATAGACACCATATCACCCCATAGACACCATGTCACCCCATAGACACCATATCACCCCATAGACACCACAACCCCATAGACACCATGTCCCCATAGACACCATGTCCCCACAGACACCATGTCACCCCAAAGACACCATATCACCCCATAGACACCATATCACCCCATAGACACCATGTCCCAGTAGATACCATGTCCCCATAGACACCATGTCCCCACAGACACCATGTCACCCCAAAGACACCATATCACCCCATAGACACCATGTCCCAGTAGATACCATGTCCCCATAGACACCATATCCCCATAGACACCATATCACCCCATAGACACCACGACCCCATAGACACCCTATCACCCCATAGACACCATGTCCCCATAGACACCATGTCCCCACAGACACCATGCAGACACCATACCCCTGCCATACACACCCTCAAGGGGGCTCAAGGCTCTGCCCTGGCACTCTGGGGGCTCTGTGGGGTGGTTGCCCCATAGTCTCCCTGCCCAGGCATCCATCCCAGGGCAGAGGGTTCACTGTCCCCTCAGTCCCACCCCCCCAGGAGCAGTCCCTAGGGCCAGCCCCAAGGCCAGAGGCCACTGGCCACCACCAGCACACTCTGGTCCTGTGCTGACACCTGTGGGCAAGGGACTGTCCTCATGTGTCACCCTGCCCCACCTGGCACCCTGCCCCACCTGGCACTATGTCCCTACGTGTCACCCTGCCCATACATGTCACCTCATCCTCCCTGTGTCACCGTGTCCCTACAGTTCACCCCAGCTGACATGTCACGCTGTCCTTACCCATCACGCTGTCCCTACATGACCCTGCCTGTGACATGTCCCCTCTGTCTCTTTGGCACGTCTCATGCCCTGCCTAAACATCCTCCTGTTCCCGTGTGTCACCCACCTGCCTGTCCCAACAGCCTGGTCCTGCTGGGGATTTGGGGCTGGGCCACCACAGCCAAGGCCTGCCAGGGGAGCAGGGCCCTATAACTCATCCTTGGGGACATGGGGACAGTGCCATGCAGCTCCTGTGTCCCTGCCCATGGCACAGGGCCTTGGTGGGGAGCCAGGATGTGGGGGCTGCAGCGGGGACAGCACCATCAGGTCTGTGCTGTGCCGTGGGGGCTGTCCCCTCCCAATGGCTGTGCCCCAGCAGCAGCCCCCCGTGGATGGCTCCTTCCCTGGGAAAAGGCAGGCAAGGAAAGGTGGCCCCAGCAGTGACCCCCTCCACAGCCCCTATTGTCCCCCTGTCCCATCCTCTACCTCCTCCATCTTTCCATTGCTTCCTTCCTCTCTCTCCATAACACCCTCAATGCCTTCACTGCCCCCTCCATCCTTCCTCCATCCTCCTGTACTGCCCCCTCCATTTGTCCTACCCTCCCCATCACCTCCATCCATCCATCCATCCATCCATCCATCCATCCATCCATCCATCCATCCATCCATCCCTCCCCCTGCATCATCCCTGTCATCCTCCCTCCCCTCCCCTCCATCCCTCCTTCCATCACTGCTGCATCCCCCCCTCCCACCCTCCCTCCCCTGAAGCTTCCATCCCCCTCCATGCCCCTTCACCCTCCATCATCATCATCTTCCATCATCTTCCCCATCCTCCACTTGCCCCCCTCCATTGTTCCTCCATCTCCCCTCCATCTCTGCTGCATCTCCCTCCCAACTTCCTCCCTCACACCCTCCTTTGTCCCCTGGTGCCCCTCCGTGGCTGGGGCTGTGCCCTTGGGGAGGGGACTGTCCACGCCTGGAAGCTGCTGCTGGAGCCAGAGCACTGGGATAGCGCCAGGCAGGCCTGTGTATGGCAGCAAACACCCTAATTAATTGATTATGGGATAATCTCTGGTTCCGGGCAAGGAACGGGTGGCTGCTCAGACTCGATTAACCACAAGAATGTTTAATCTTCCCCCGCAGCCCCGTAAGGCGCCGGGATTATTCCCACTGGGCCGTGCAGGGGTGCACCAGCCATGCCCGGCTGCAAGGGGACACAGAGCCTGGGATAGCCCAGGGACCCCCAAACACCACAGGGTGTGCCCCTGCCCCGGCCCCACGGGGGTGGGATGGGAATGGGAATGGGAATGGGAATGGGAATGGGAATGGGATGGGGTGGGGTGGGGTTATCCCTGTGCTGGCTGCCAGGTCTGAGGAAAGAGCTCTGTCCCTGTCAAAGTGCTGGGACTGGGCATCCCCTGCTTCTCCTGCCTCTGTCCTGCATCCCGATCCCACATCCCAGATCTCCCATCACAGACCCAGCACCCTGCTTCCCACATCCCAGTCCTGCATCCTGATCCCACATCCCAGATCCCCCATCACAGACCCAGCACCCTGCTTCCCACATCCCAGTCCTGCATCTTGATCCCACATCCCAGATCCCCCATCACAGACCCAGCACCCTGCTTCCCACATCCCAGTCCTGCATCCTGATCCCACATCCCAGATCCCCCATCACAGACCCAGCACCCTGCTTCCCACATCCCAGTCCTGCATCCCAATCCTACATCCCAGATCCCCCATCACAGACCCAGCACCCTGCTTCCCACATCCCAGTCCTGCATCCTGATCCTACATCCCAGATCCCCCATTATGG
This sequence comes from Phylloscopus trochilus trochilus, assembly GCA_016584745.2. NCBI lineage: Eukaryota > Metazoa > Chordata > Aves > Passeriformes > Phylloscopidae > Phylloscopus > Phylloscopus trochilus. Next base: position 1,263,877 of record WQNJ02000101.1, read on the forward strand.
ACCCAGCACCCTGCTTCCCACATCCCAGTCCTGCATCCCGATCCTACATCCCAGATCCCCCATTATGGACCCAGCACCCTGCTTTCCACATCCTGCGTTCCACAAAAGGACTCTCCATCACGCACACAAATCCTGCAACCCACATCCTGTATCCCACATCCCAGACCTGCATTTCTCATCCTCAGTCCTTCGTCTGGAATCCTTCATCCTGCATTCCACTCCTGCATTCCTGTGCAGCATCCCAGCCCCGAATCTCAGTCCTGCATTCCAGCACTGGACCTCAGTACTGCACCCTTCATCCCACATCCCAATCCTGCATTCCACTGCAGCATCCCATTCCTACATTCCAATCCTTTGTGCTACATCCCAATCCTGTATCCTTCATCCCACATCCCAGTCCTGCATCCCGCATCCCACTCCTGCATTTGCGATCCCACATCCCACTCCTGCATTCTGTATCCTATTCCTGCGTCCCAGCCCTGCCCGACATTCCCGTACCCTTCATCCTACAGCCTAATCCCGCATTCCGATGCCGCATCCTTCATCCCACAATCCCAACCCCACATCCCGCTTCTGCATTCCAATGCAGCATCCCCGGAGCCCCGCATCCTCCCTTCCACGCCCCAATCCTGCCCCCGGAGCCCCGCATCCCGAGCCGAGGCGCAGCACAAAGGCCGCACTACAGCTCCCGGCGTGCCCGGGGGGGGGGACCGGCGCCGCTCCCGCCTGCGGCTGCGGGGGCGCGGGCGCGCGCTCGGGGAGGGGAGGGGGGGGCGCGGGATCGCGCTCGGGAGCGCGCACCAATCGCGTCGCGGCCGCGCCCCGGCCCGGCCCGCCCCGCCCGCCCCATCCCCGCACCGGGCGGGGCGCAGCGGCCGCGCTGCCATGAGCGAGCGCCCGGCGGGGCCGCCCCGCCGCGCCCCGGCCGCCCGCGCCCCCCGCCCCGGCCCCGCCCGCTCCGCCCCGGCCCCGGCCCCGGCCTCGGCCCCGGGGATGCCGCGGGGGCGGCGCGGCTGAGCCCCCCAGCTCCGCTGCGCCGCCGGCCCCGCCCGCCGCCGCCATGGCCGGTAAGCCCCGCAGCGGCTGCGAGGCGCTCCGGGTGGTGGCCCGGTGCCGGCCCATGAGCCGGCGGGAGGAGGCGGCGGGATACGAGCGCGTCCTGGAGCTGGACGTGAAGCTGGGCCAGGTGAGCATCCGCAACCCCCGCGCCGCCCCCGGGGAGCTGCCCAAGACCTTCACCTTCGACGCCGTGTACGACGCCAGCTCCAAGCAGGCCGACCTCTACGATGAGACGGTGCGGCCGCTCATCGACTCGGTGCTGCAGGGCTTCAACGGCACCGTCTTCGCCTATGGCCAGACCGGCACCGGCAAGACCTACACCATGCAGGGCGCCTGGGCGGAGCCGGAGAAGCGCGGCATCATCCCCAGCGCCTTCGAGCACATCTTCACCCACATCTCCCGCTCGCAGAACCAGCAGTACCTGGTGAGGGCCTCCTACCTGGAGATCTACCAGGAGGAGATCAGGGACCTGCTGGCCAAGGACCAGAGCAAGAAGCTGGAGCTGAAGGAGAACCCCGAGACCGGGGTGTACATCAAGGACCTCTCGTCCTTCGTGACCAAGAACGTCAAGGAGATCGAGCACGTGATGAACCTGGGCAGCCAGACGCGCTCCGTGGGCAGCACCAACATGAACGAGCACAGCTCGCGCTCCCACGCCATCTTCCTGATCACCATCGAGTGCAGCGAGACGGGGCCGGACGGCGAGGAGCACATCCGCGTGGGCAAGCTCAACCTGGTGGACCTGGCCGGCAGCGAGCGCCAGAACAAGATGGGGACCCACGGAGAGCGCCCCAAGGAGGCTTCCAAGATCAACCTCTCCCTCTCGGCCCTGGGCAACGTCATCTCGGCACTGGTGGACGGCCGGAGCACGCACATCCCCTACCGGGACTCCAAGCTCACCCGCCTGCTGCAGGACTCCCTCGGGGGCAACGCCAAGACAATCATGGTGGCCACCTTGGGCCCGGCCTCCCACAGCTACGACGAGAGCCTCTCCACCCTCAGGTTTGCCAACAGGGCCAAGAACATCAAGAACAAGCCCCGGGTGAACGAGGACCCCAAGGACACCTTGCTGCGGGAGTTTCAGGAGGAGATCGTCCGGCTGAAAGCCCAGCTGGAGAAACGCGGGATGCTGGGGAAGAAGAGGAGAAGGAGCAGCCGGAGGAAGAAAGCGATGGATGGAGAGGGCACCCCGGACAACGAAGGGGAGGACGAGAATGAGGATGGCCTGGAGAAGAACATGGAGAATTACTTGAAGGAGCAGAAGGAGAGGCTGGAAGAGGAGAAAGCCGCTATCCAGGATGACCACAGCCTGGTGAGTGAGGAGAAGCAGAAGCTGCTCCAGGAGAAGGAGAAGATGATAGAGGACCTGCGGAAGGAGCAGGAGGCCACGGAGCTGCTGGCCATCAAGTACAAGGTTCGTGTTGCCCACACGTGGTCACGAACGGGGGGCTGGGGTACCTGCTGTGCCCCCGGCCCCTCGTGTGGAGCGGGAATGGATCCCAAGCAGGGAGCCTGGGGGAGGTGCAGCAAGGAGACCTCCCAAGCAAGGTGTCCAGGCAGGGACAGCCCCAGGCTCCGGTGTGGGGCTGGGCTGGGGTGGCCCTCAGACACAGACCTGTGTGGGGACACAGCGTGGGGACCTGGGAGCTGCAGGGGCTGGGAGGGAAGGGCCATGGGAGAGTGGGTCACTGGTGGCTCGAGCGTGCTGTGCTCAGCTCTCGTCCCCTTCGGCACAACAAAGCAGCTTGTGTGGGAAGGGGGAGCGATGAGAGTGATGCTGCAGATTCCTCCCTGGTGGCCTCGGGAGTGATCCCAGGGCTGGGGCTGGGGACACAATGCACCTGCCCCTGGTTGTGTGCAGCCCCTGGCTCCCTGGGCTCTGTGGGGACACGCAGGGCCTGGCAGCTCTGCAGGGACCCCCGTCCCCCTCCCCACCCCAAATCCTTCCTGGCACCCCAAGCCGGAGCAGGGTGGGTGGCGGCACCACCGCTGGCTCAGGGATGCTCAGGGATTTGGTGCTGAGGGTCAGAGGGGTCACAGCAGCCCCAGCTGTGCCGGGGGTCTGGGGCTGCACCTCCCCCTGCCCCAGCCCTGCTCTTGTCCCCAATGAGCTGGGCGATCCTGACCCCTCCTCCCTGCCTGTGGTGGCAGTGGGGCCGGGGCCACAGTGCCAGCAGTGGGGAGGGAGCTCCAGCAGGCTGAGCCTCGGCATCACACTCAGCATGGCCTCTCTGGCACGGCCCCTCTGGCACCGGCTGGCCCGGATGTGGGCACTGGGCTGGAGCCCAGGCAGGGACCCCTCTGATAGGGGGGACATGCCCAGGGTGCCAAGGCTGGGCAGGGGTCTGGACTCCCTTCCGTGGCCAGGGTGGTGTTTGTTGCAGCCCCAGGGACACATGGCCGTGCCCAGGGATGTGTGATCGTGCCCAGGGAAGCGTGGCCGTGCCTGGATGCCTGCACAGAGGCCGTGGGATCCCACTGGGACGTGCCACTGGGGCAGCGGCGTGGGCTGCCGGCTGGCACGGCGGGTGTCCCGTGATGGGTGTCCCGTGACGGGTGTCCTGGCACAGCAGGATGTTGGCACAGTGGGGCTCTGCAGCCATCCCCCCATTACAGGGGGGTGCAGCTTGTGGGGTGGGCAGCTGTCCCAGATTCCAGAGGCGGTGGCCGAGCTGTCTCCGTGTCAGGGACGTGGGTTTGTCACCCTGTGCGTGTGTGTGGTGACCTGGGGACATCTGGGTCTGGCCCTGCTGAGGGCACAGGGGGGCCCTGGATCATCCCCCATGGACACCCTGACACAGGGGGCAGGGCTGCAGGCCACAGGGCACGCGTGGTGTGCAAATACACACAGACAGGGTGTGCAAATACAGCCAGGGTGTGCAAAAAACACAGAGACGGGGTGTGCAAATACAGACAGGGTGTGCAAATACAGACAGGGTGTGCAAAAACAGACAGATGCCTGGCACAGGGGGCTCTGCAGCCATCCCCCCGTTACAGGGGGGTGCAGGTTGTGGGCTGGGCAGCTGTCCAGCACAGTCTCCCTGTCTGGCACAGCAGGGCTGGCTCAGGGCCGCTGTGTGTGTCCTGGAACTGCTGAGTAACAAGGCAGGGCCGGAGGCGAGATGACACCGTGTCCCTTTGTGTCCCTTTTGGTGGCCCTCGGGGCCCCTCTGGCTCGGAGGGGGTACAGCACGGTGACAGCAGAGAGGTGTCACCTCAGTGAGCTAAAATCCACCCCCCTGTGCCAGAGGGGCACAGCTTGCTGTGACACTCACCCCGCTGGGGGACACGGCGGGGACACGGAGTGGCCTCACAGTGCTCGTGGGCTCAATGAGGGGCCAGGCAAGGAGCAGAGGCAGCCGAGGTGACAGGGGGACACGGGGTGACCCCCACACCCGCCGGTGACACGCTGCACCCTGTGGTGTTGTCACGCTCGTGGGTGTGGGCTCTGCCACCCGGCTGGGACATGTGGGACGTGGAGCTCAAGAGAGGTGGGGTCAGCCTAGCCCAGCAGATGTGCATTTGGGCACCCAGATGTGCCTTTGGGCACCCAGATGTGCTCCTGGTTGCCCAGGTAGGTGCCCAGGTAGAGGGGCTGTGCCACAGGGGAGCTGGGCACAGAGGGGGGTGGGTGCTTCCAGGCTGAGGTCAGCGGGAGGGAAAGTGCCGGGAAATTCTTTGGGTGGCGGAAATGAGTTCCTGGGAGAGGCTTAGTGCTAAAGGAGATTGGGAGTCTCTTCTTTAGAAGGGAATAAATGCCCTGGCAGGGAGAAAACAGGGGCACTGAGCAAACCTCTTAATCTGGCAGGGATGGTGTCTGCAGGGGGGGAGCTCTGTGGGAGGGGGTGGCAGCGAGGCCATCATCCCAGCACCCACCTGGTCCCCAGGGGACCCTCAGCATCCAGGGGAGCGACTGGGAGCAAGAACTGGGTTTGGAGGAGAAGGGGTGAGGGGCCCATGGCACCCCAGTGCCCTCAGCCCTGGCAGGGGGTGGCACAGGATGGGGTGGGGGGAGCTGCCCTCGGGGGTCTCAGCCCCCCAGCAGAACAGCCAGCCTGTGACACCCACCCGAAGGGAGCAGGGAGGGATGCCCAGGGTTAGGGGGGCTGGATGGGGCCCCCATGGGGGGGCTGTGTCCCCACAACACTGGATGGCTGTGGGGGTCTCACTGGGTGGGGAAGGGTAGGAAGGCAGTTGTGGGGGTGTCCCCTGGGTTGCCCCAGAACCCACAATGTGCCCCCTGCAGCTGGAAGGGGAAAAAAATGGGGGGAAAATCATGGAAACGGAGCCTTGCCTCAGGCAGCTCTCAGTGGGGACAGGGGCCAGAGGTGTGCCAGAGCCCCCCACCCTGTGCACTGCACCCCTGTGGAGACCCCTGCCCAGGGACATGTGACAGCAGCCACCCTGTGTGTCCCCCCCAGAGCTGGCAGCACCCTGGGGGTGGCCTGGTGGCCCCCCTGCCCCCCAGGGCTGTGACCATGGCCGTGGGGAAGGGTCAGGCCCCGTGAGGAGCAGGGCCCCTGGGTCTGGGGGCGCAGAGGGACCCCAAGGGCAGGTGCCCGGTGGGTGAGGGTGGCCAGGTGCTGCTGGCAGAGGGGACGTTCCAGAGGCGGTGGCCGAGCTGTCTCCATGTCAGGGACGTGGGTTTGTCACCCTGTGCGTGTGTGTGGTGGCCTGGGGACATCTGGGTCTGGCCCTGCTGAGGGCACAGGGGGGCCCTGGATCGTCCCCCATGGACACCCTGACACAGGGGGCAGGGCTGCAGGCCACAGGGCACACGTGGTGTGCAAATACACACAGCCAGGGTGTGCAAATACAGCCAGGGTGTGCAAATACACACAGACAGGGTGTGCAAATACAGACACAGACAGGGTGTGCAAATACAGACAGGGTGTGCAAAAACACACACAGACAGGGTGTGCAAATACAGACACAGACAGGGTGTGCAAATACAGACAGGGTGTGCAAATACAGATAGGGTGTGCAAATACACACAGACAGGGTGTGCAAATACACACACAGACAGGGTGTGCAAATACAGATAGGGTGTGCAAATACACAGAGATAGGGTGTGCAAATACACAAACAGGGTGTGCAAATACAGACAAACAGGGTGTGCAAATACACACACAGGCAGGGTGTGCAAATACACACAGATAGGGTGTGCAAATACACACACAGGCAGAGTGTGCAAATACACACAGGGTGTGCAAATACACACAGGGTGTGCAAAAAAACACAGAGACAGGGTGTGCAAATACACACACAGACAGGGTGTGCAAATACAGACAGGGCGTGCAAATACACAGTGACAGGGTGTGCAAATACACACACAGACAGGGTGTGCAAATACAGACAGGGTGTGCAAAAACACACACAGACAGGGTGTGCAAATACACACAGACAGGGTGTGCAAATACACACACAGGCAGGGTGTGCAAATACAGAGACAGGTTGTGCAAGTACACACAGACACAGTGTGCACATACACACGGTGTGCATATACACACAAACAGGGTGTGCAAATACAGACAGACATGGTGTGCACATACAGACGTGGTATGCAAATACAGACATGGTGTGCAAATACACAGAAACACTGTGTGCAGATACACACAGAGTGTGCAAATACAGACACAGTGTGCAAATGCACAGTAACACACTTTGCAGATACACACAGACAGGGTGTGCAAATACACACAAACACATCATGTGCAAATACATATATGGTGTGCAAATACACACAGAGTGTGCAAATAAAGACAGGGTGTGCAAATACAGATGGACACAGTGTGCATGTACACACAGACAGGGTGTGCAAATACACACACATGGTGTGCAAATGCAGACACTGTGCAATTACACACAGAGTGTGCAAATACACACAGAGTGTGCAAATACAGACAGGGTGTGCAAATACAGACAGACATGGTGTGCATGTACACACACATACATGGTGTGCAAATACACGCATGGTGTGCAAATACACACGAACATGGTGTGCAAATACACAGAGTATGCAAATACACACAAACACACAGTGTGCAAATACGTACAGACACAGTGTGCAAATACACACACAGACAGGGTGTGCAAATACAGACACAGGGTGTGCAAATGAAGACATAGTGTGCAAATACACACAGACAGGTGTGCAAATACACACAGCCATGGTGTGCACGTACACACACATACACGGTGTGTAAATACAGACACAGTGTGCAAATACACACAGACAGGGTGTGCAAATATGCACAGACACAGTGTGCAAATGCAGACACGGTGTGCACATACACACAGTGTGCAAATACACACACAGACAGGGTCTGCAAATATATGCATGATGTGCAAATACACACAGGGTGTGCAAATACAGACACAGTGTGCAAATACACACACGTGTGCAAATACACAGTATGCAAATACACACAGACAGGGTGTGCAAATACAGACGTGTGTACACACACAGACATTATGTGCAAATACACACAGGGTGTGCAAATACACAGACATGGTCTGCAAATACAGACACACGGTGTGCACATACACACACATGGTGTGCACACACAGACACACACTGTATACACACAGATACACACAGTATGCACACACAGTGCACACACACAGTGTGCACGTAAACGCAGTGCACACACACAGTGTCCACAGAGTGTACACACACACAGTGTGTACATACACACAGTGTGCACATACACACAGTGTGCACACACAGACACGCACAGACACACACAGTGTGCGCACAGACACACATTGTGCACATACACACCAGAGTGCACACACACAGACAGTGAGCACACAGACACACATACATTGTGCACACACACACAGACACACAGTGTGTGCAGACACACATTGTGCACATACACACACAGTGTGCACACACACAGACACACACAGTGAGCACACAGACACACATACATTGTGCACACACACACACAGACACACACAGTATGCACACACAGTGTACACAGTGTGTACATAGTGTGCACACACAGACACGCACAGACACACAGTGTGCACATGAACACAGTGCACACACACAGTGTGCACACAGAGTGCACACACAGTGTGTACATACACACAGTGTGCACACAGACACACAGTGTGCACACACACACAGTGTGCACACACACAGTATGCACACACAGTGCACACACACAGTGTGTACATGCACACAGTGTGCACAGACACACACAGACACAGACACACACAGTGTGCACATAAACACAGTGCACACACAGTGTGCACACAGAGTGCACACACACAGTGTGTACATACAGTGTGCACACAGAGTGCACACACACACATTGTGCACATACACACCCATTGCACACAGACACACACACACAGAGTGTGCTCACCCCCTCACACGTGTGCACAGGCACCCAGTGCTCCTACGTGTACCCATCTGGTGTGACCTTGTTCAGCCTGGCACAGGATGTGCTCCCTGTGTGTGTTTGTGTGTGCGCACATCCTGCACACCTGTGTGTCTGTGTTTGTGTCTGCACAGCCCCTGTGTGTGTGTATTTGTGTGTTTGTACATTTCTGTGTGCACAGCCCCTGTGTGTGTATTTGTGTGTTTGTGCATTTCCGTGTGCACAGCCCCTGTGTGTGCACAGCCCCTGTGTGTGTGTGTATCTGTGTGTTTGTGCACAGCCCCTGTGTGTGTGTATTTGTGTGTTTGTGCATTTCTCTGTGCACATTTCTGTGAGCACAGCCGTGTGTATTTGTTTGTGTGTGTGTAGTTGTGTTTGTGTGTGCACATTTCTGTGTGCACAGCCCCTGTGTGTGCACAACCCCTGTGTGTGCACAACCCCTGTGTGTGCTTGTTTGTGTGTATTTGTGTGTATTTGTGTTTGTGCATTTCTGTGTACACAGCCCATGTGTGTTTGTGTGTCTATGTGTATTTGTGTGTTTGTGCATTTCTCTGTGCACATTTCTGTGTGCACAGCCCCTCTGTGTGTGTGTATTTGTGTGTTTGTATGTGTATATGTGTGTTTGTGCATTTCTCTGTGCACATTTCCATGTGCACAGCCCCTGTGTATATTTGTGTGTGTGTGTGTTTGTGCATTTCTGTGTGCACAGCCCCTGTGTGTGTGTGTATTTGTGTGTTTGTGCATTTCTCTGTGCACATTTCCCTGTGCACAGCCCGTGTGTGCACAGCCCCTGTGTGTGCTTGTTTGTGTGTGTGTATTTGTGTGTTTGTGCATTTCTGTGTGCACATTTCTGTGTGCACAGGCCCTGTGTCTGTCTGTGTGTGTGTTTCTGTGTTTGTGTGGGTATTTGTGTGTTTGTGCATTCCTCTGTGCACATTTCCATGTGCACAGCCCCTGTGTGTGCACAGCCCCTGTGTGTGTGTATCTGTGTGTGTGTGTGTGTGCTCAGCCCATGTGTGTTTGTGTTTGTGTGTTTGTGCATTTCTGTGTGCACAACCCCTGTGTGTGTGTATTTGTGTGTTTGTGCATTTCTCTGTGCACATTTCCGTGTGCACAGCCCCTGTGTATTTGTGCACAGCCCGTGTGTGTGCACAGCCCCAGTGTGTGTGTATCTGTGTGTGTGTGCACAGCCCCTGTGTGTGTATTTGTGTGTGTATGTGTGTGTTTGCACATTTCTGTGTGCACAGCCCCTGTGTGTGCACAGCCCCTGTGTGTGTGTATCTGTGTGTGTATTTGTGTATTTGTGCATTTCTCTGTGCACATTTCCGTGTGCACAGCCCCTGTGTGTGTATCTGTGTGTTTGTGCACAGCCTCTGTGTGTGTGTGTATCTGTGTATGCACAGCCTGTGTGTGTGCACAGCCCCTGTGTGTGTGTATTTGTGTGTTTGTGCATTTCTCTGTGCACATTTCCGTGCGCATTTCCGTGTGCACAGCCCCTGTGTGTGTGTATTTGTGTGTGTGTGTATTTGTGTGTGTGTGTATTTGTGTGTGTGTGCACACCCCCGCGGGGCCAGGGCCGGGGCCGCAGCTGCCGCACACCCCCGGGCTCCCAGCTGTGCGGAAGGAAGCGGGAGCAGCCTGGGCTGGGAGCCAGCGGCCCCGCCGAGGGGACACGGCCACGTCCCCCCCGGCCCAGCCCAGCCCAGCCCAGCCCAGCCCGGCCGGACACGTCCCCCCCAGCCCAGCCGGACACGTCCCCCCCAGCCCGGCCGGACACGTCCCCCCCAGCCCAGCCCGGCCGGACACGCTGCTGTGCCCGGCGTGCTGAACCTGCACCTCTGGGAAAAGCCCTCCAAGGATCACGGAGCCCAGCACTGCCACTACTGTCCCCTGTCCCCAAGTGCCACACCCACAGGGCTTTTAAATCCCTCCGGGGATGGGGAAGCCAGGGAGGAGGGATTGTTCCCGATATCCAATCATCCCATCGTGCCCATTATCAGCAGGGCTGCAGCACTCTCACCTCCCAGGGAGCAGGGATGGGCACAGGGAGCAGGGATGGGCACGGGGCTCAGGGATGGGCACAGGGAGCAGGGATGGGCACAGGCTGGGGGCTCAGAGCAGGGCTTGGGGGGCTCAGAGCACGGTTGGGGGCTCAGAGCACGGTTGGGGCTCAGAGCAGGGTTTGGGGGGCTCAGAGCACGGCTGGGGCTCAGAGCAGGGCTGGGGGCTCAGAGCAGGATTCGGGGGGCTCAGAACAGGGCTGGGGTCTCAGAGCAGGGGTGAAGGGCTCAGAGCAGGGTTTGGGGGGCTCAGAGCAGGGCTGGGGGCTCAGAGCAGGGTTTGGGGGCTCAGAGCAGGGGTGAGGAGCTCAGAGCAGGGTTGGGGGGCTCAGAGCAGGGTTTGGGGGGCTCAGAGCAGGCTTGGGGGCTCAGAGCAGGGTTGGGGGGGCGCTCAGAGCAGGGTTGGGGGCTCAGAGCAGGGTTTGGGGGACTCAGAGCAGGGGTGAGGAGCTCAGAGCAGGGCTGGGGGCTCAGAGCAGGGTTTGGGGGGCACTCAGAGCAGGGGTGAGGAGCTCAGAGCAGGGTTTGGGGGGCTCAGAGCAGGGTTTGGGGGGCTCAGGGTGGCGTGGTTGACAGTGAGGAGCCCTGCCCTGACCTCCCCCCCATCCCCTCCAGGCCATGGAGAGCAAGCTGCTGATCGGGGGCAGGACCATCGTGGACCACACCAACGAGCAGCAGAAGATGCTGGAGCTGAGGCGGCAGGAGATCGCTGAGCAGGTACCGGGGCAGGGAGGGGTGACAGGGGGGTGACAGGGCCATCCCAGGGCCGCCTCCAATCGTGTCATTCTTCCCCTGTACTCGGCACTGGTGAGGCCACACCTTGAGTGTTGTGTCCAGTTTTGGGCCCCTCAGTTTAGGAAGGACATTGAGTGCAGTGTCCAGCTCTGGGTGTCTCAGGGTGGACATTGAGTGCAGTGTCCAGCTCTGGGTATCCCAAGATGGGCACTGAGTGCAGTGTCCAGTTCTGGGTGTCCCAGGATGGACATTGAGTGCAGTGTCCAGCTCTGGGTGCCTCAGTTCAGGATGGACACTGAGTGCAGTGTCCAGCTCTGGGTGTCTCAGGTCAGGATGGACATTGAGTGCAGTGTCCAGCTCTGGGTGTCCCAGGATGGACATTGAGTGCAGTGTCCAGCTCTGGGTGTCCCAGGATGGACATTGAGTGCAGTGTCCAGCTCTGGCCCCTCAGTTCAGGATGGACATTGAGATGCTCAATCACGTCCAGAGGAGGGCAACGAGGCTGCTGAGAGGCTTGGAACACAAACCCTGTGAGGAACAACTGAGGGAGCTGGGGTTGTTCAGCCTGGAGAAAAGGAGACTCAGAGGTGACCTTGTCACTCTCTACAACTTCCTGAAGGGTGGTTGTGGTCAGCTGGGGGTTGGTCTCTTTCTCCAGGCAACAACAGAAAGAATGAGAGGATTCAGCCTCAAGCTGCATCAAGGGAAGTGTAGGTTGGATATCAGGAAAAAGTTTTTCCCAGAAAGAGTGACCAAGTTCTGGAATGGCCTGCCTGGGGAGGTGGTGGAGTCACCATCCCTGGAGGTGTTTAAGAAAAGCCTGGATGTGGCACTTGGTGCCGTGGTTTAGTTGAGGTGTTAGAGCTGGGTTGGACTTGATGATCCTGAAGGTCTCTTCCAACATGGAAATCCTGTGATTCTGTGTCCTCGCGCTGTAGAAACGCCGCGAGCGTGAGATGCAGCAGGAGATGCTGCTGAGGGACGAGGAGACCATGGAGCTGCGGGAGACCTACACGTCCCTGCAGCAGGAGGTGGAGATCAAAACCAAGAAGCTGAAGAAGGTGAGAGCAGGGGCAGGTGGGGACGGGGACGGGGGTGAGGACGTCCCTGCCCAGGGGCTGAGGTGCTGCTCCCCTCTCCCAGCTCTACGCCAAGCTCCAGGCCGTGAAGGCCGAGATCCAGGACCAGCACGACGAGTACATCCGCGTGCGCCAGGACCTGGAGGAGGCCCAGAACGAGCAGACACGGGAGCTGAAGCTCAAGTAGGTGCTTGGGAGGTGCTTGGGGGTCCTCTGGGCCCGGGGGGGGCCTGAATTGGGTGAGCAGAGCAGAGATGGGGGGCTCAGAGCAGGGCTCAGAGTAGGGTTGGGGGGCTCAGAGCTGGGCTGGGGGTTCAGAGCAGGGCTCAGGGCTCAGAGCAGGGTTGAGGGGCTCAGAGCAGGGCTGGCGGGCTCAGAGCAGGGTTGGGGGGCTCAGAGCACGGGAAAAAGGGGAAAAACCTGGAAATGTTCCAGCAGAAACCCTGGGGGTGGCTGAACCTGGGGGTGGCAGTGGTGGCTGCGAGCAAGTGACCCCTGAGGCTTACCTGCTCTGGCCCCCACACTGTCCTCAGAGGGACAGCAACTCTGGGGGACTCGGGGTGACCCCAACTCCCTGGAGCTCCCTGGGCAGAGTTTTCCCTGTGGGAGCCTCCCACAGCTGCAGCTGCTGCTCCACAGCCCGTGGGGGTTTTTTTCTCACTTCAAACACTCCTCTCCTTCCCTGGCTGTAACCCCCCAGGGTATTTTCAAGCGCTTCAGCATTTTCAGGGCGAAACAGTTTCACTACAAACAGAATTCCTTCTCCAGCTTTGCCCCCCTCTCCCCTCCAACGCTCTTCTGACTGGAAGCCACAGCTCACTGATGCAATGACTCGTTGCCTCAGAGCAGTTTTTGACAGCTGCTCGACTTGCCCCAAAAAACGTGGGGGAAAAAAAACAAAAGGTTCCCTCTGGGATCCACTGGGCATCGTTGAGCTTTCCTTGATTTTCAGCTGGGGCATTGGGAAGCAGACATGGGAGGAGAGGAGTGAAGGGTCCTGCTCCTGCCTGGAGCCCCAGAGCTCCCAGGGTTCCTCTCTGCTGCCTCTCCCCTCTCTGTTGCTGCATCTGTTGCTTCCACCTCCCCACTTCCATCACGTTTTCCTCCTCTGGATGTCTCCTGTCTTGGTTTGGACAGACAGGTGTCTGCCAGGGAAAGCTGGAGTTTCCCTTGGAATGGGGAATTTAAACCCCTGACCCCCTGCCAAACTATAATTTAGCAATTCAGGGCTTTCAGGCAAAAAAAATTTAGAATAGGAATAACAGTTCTTTACTGGGAATATTGACAATACAAATGTAGTAGAAAAAACAAAACCACCCAACCAAACAAGCAAACAAACATCAATTTTGGAGAACCCTGACAGAGTCAGAGCTACAACCTGACACCCTGTTGGTCAGGGTGTTGGGAGCAGCCCACAGTGAGTCCTCCTGGAGTGGCAGAGGTGGTTCTGGTGGAGCAGAGATGATCCTGAGAGAAAAGGGTCCAGTGATGGTGAGAAGGGCCAAGAATCAGGTGAAGCCAGATCCCTGGTGTTCCTGAGTCTCAGTTTTTATCCAGGTGGGAATGGTTGGCTCCTCCCACTGGGTGGAGCATCTCCCACTGGGATGATGGAATGTGTCCTGTCCTTTTTGAGCCTGAATGGCCCATTAGCAGGAGATAATCCTTAATGACCCATTAACAGGAGATAATCCTTAATGACTCATTAGCAGATGATATCCCCCGGAGGGAGGACAGGTGGTGACAGAGATAACAAACACTGCCCCACCTGGTTTAACAGCTGCCCCATTATCAGAAGGCACCGCCCCTTATCTCCCTCCCAGAGATAAAGAAAAAACATCTCCCCAGCTGCTTTTAACAGCTGAAAATAGAACGCACACCCCTGGCTCCACAACCCAAGACATCTCCTCTTCCTGCCTTTCCTCTCCCTTTGCTGTCACGTGAACCCCTCCTCTGCCACCGCTCAGGTACCTGATCATCGAGAACTTCATCCCTCCCGAGGAGAAGAACAAGATCATGAACCGCCTGTACTTCGACAGCGACGAGGAGCAGTGGAAATTCCAGCCGCTGGTTCCCACCGGGGGGTACGGCCCTGTGTCCCTGTCCCTGTGTCCCTGTCCCTGTGTCCCCATCCCTCCCTGTGACCCTGTCCCGTGGCCCTGTCCCTGTCCCCATCCCTGTCCCTGTCCCTGTGTCCCCGTCCCTGTGTCCCTGTCCCTGTGACCCTGTCCCTGTGTCCCCATCCCTCCCTGTGACCCTGTCCCGTGGCCCTGTCCCTGTCCCCATCCCTGTCCCTGTCCCTGTGTCCCCGTCCCTGTGTCCCTGTCCCTGTGACCCTGTCCCTGTGTCCCCATCCCTCCCTGTGACCCTGTCCCGTGGCCCTGTCCCTGTCCCCATCCCTGTCCCTGTCCCTGTGTCCCCATCCCTGTCCCTCTCCCTGTGTCCCCATCCCTGTCCTTGTGTCCCCATTCCTGTGTCCCTGTGTCCCTGTCCCTGTGTCCCTGTCCCTGTGTCACAATCCCTGTCCTTGTCCTTGTGTCCCTGTCCCTGTGTCCCCATTCCTGTGTCCCCATCCCTGTCCCTGTGTCACAATCCCTGTCCTTGTCCTTGTGTCCCCGTCCCTATCCCTGTGTCCCTGTCCCTGTCCCTGTGTCCCTGTCCTTGTGTCCCTGTCCCTCTCCCTGTGTCCCCATCCCTGTCCCTGTGTCTCCGTCCCTGTGTCCCAATCCCTGACCTTGTGTCCCAATCCCTGTCCCTGTGTCCCTGTGCCCCTGTCCCTGTCCCTGTGTCTGCATCCCCATCCCTGTGTCCCCATCCCTGTCCTTGTGTCCCCATCCCTGTGTCCCTATCCCTGTCCCTGTGTCCCCATCCCTGTGTCCCTGTCCCTGTGTCCCCATCCCTGTCCCTGCCAATGCACATGGATGTCCCCAGGGCTGGTGGGACCAGGGACTCTTTAGGTGCCCATGGGTGGGGATCCCCTCCAAGCCCAGCCCCTTGGGCAGGGCCCCCCGTCCCCGGCCGGTGCAGCTCCCTGGGTGGTGGGGTCACACAGCTCCCTGTGCTCCAGGAACAGCTCCCAGATGAAGAGGCGTCCCACCTCGGCCGTGGGCTACAAGAGGCCCATCAGCCAGTACGCCCGGGTGGCCATGGCCAGGAGATCCCACCCGCGCTTCCGGGTACGTGAGGGGACACGGCTGTGTGCCGGGGGTGGGGGGAAGGCCTGGATAAATGGGGTGGGGGATCCATGGATGGAGATGGATGGGTGGATGGATGGAGATGGATGGATGGAGATGGATGGATGCATGGATGGATGGATGGATGGATGGATGGATGTGGATGGATGGATAGATGGAGATGGATGGATGGATGTGTGGATGGATGGATGGATGGATGTGTGGATGGATGTGTGGATGGATGGATAGATGGATGGATGGATGTGGATGGATGGATAGATGGAGATGGATGTGTGGATGGATGGATAGATGGATGGATGGATGTGGATGGATGGATAGATGGAGATGGATGTGTGGATGGATGGATGGATGGATGTGTGGATGGATGTGTGGATGGATGGATAGATGGATGGATGGATGTGGATGGATGGATAGATGGAGATGGATGTGTGGATGGAAGGATGGATGGATGGATGGAAGGATGGATGGATGGATGGATGGATGGATGTGGATGGATGGATGTGGATGGATGGATAGATAGATGGAGATGGATGGATGGATGTGTGGGTGGATGGATGGAAGGATGGATGGATGGATGGATGGACATGGATGGATGTGGATGGATGGATGGATGGATGGATGGATGGATGGATGGATGTGGATGGATGGATGGATGGATGGATGGAGATGGATGAATGTGTGGCTGGGCAGGTGGATAGATGGAGGTGCATGGAGAGCTAGAGGTGGATGGATGGAGGCAGATAGTGAGCGGATGGGCGGAGGAATGGATAACACTGGGAGGGAAGATGGAGTAAAGCTCAGGAGGATCTGGGATACGCCAGATCCCAGCTTTATTCTCCCAGCTCCAGTCCTGGAGTTCGTGGCTCTCTGGCTCAGGCAGCTCCTGCCACTGGAAAGGCCAGGTTCTGCTCAGCCCTGGGAGAGGCTGGGAGAGCCAGAGCAGAACCTCGAGCCCACAGCCCAGCGTGGCTCCCGGGGCAGCCGGGGGAGGATCCCACTCGGCAGCATGGGTTGGATCTGCTGGAGCCACGTTCTCCCCACGCTGACTCCCACCTTGGCTCTCCCCGTCCCTGGGCAGGCTGAGAACATCATGTTCCTGGAGCTGGACCTGTCCCCCCCGGCCATCTTTGAGTTCGAGCGCAGCAGGGACGCGGCCGAGCAGGACCCGCGGGCGCTGCACCTGGAGCGGCTGATGCGCCTGGACAGCCTCCTGGAGCGGCCGGCGGCCTCGCGCCTGCGCAAGTCCCGCTCCTGGTGAGCGCCAGCACCCTGGGGACACGCTGGGGGAACACACACACACCGGGGGCTGGGGGCAGGGGAGGAGGGGCAGCAGAGCTGGGAAGGCCCCATCCCACCAGGGCTCACCCTGTCTGTGGTGCTGGCTGTGGTCAGAGTTTGGAATGAGTGCTGCTGAGGTTGTGCTGTGGGACAGCATCGGGTGCAGCTCCGTGCAGGAGGGACCTGGAGCTGCTGGAGGGAGTTCAGAGGAGGCCCCAGAGCTGCTCCCAGGGCTGGAGCTCCTCTGCTCTGCAGCCAGGCTGGGAGAGCTGGGGGTGCACACCTGGACAGGAGAAGCTCCAGGGAGAGCTTTGAGCCCCTGGCAGGGCCTGAAGGGGCTCCAGGAGAGCTGCAGAGGGGCTGGGGACAAGGGACAGAGGGACAGGAGCCAGGGAATGGCTCCCAGTGGCAGAGGGCAGGGCTGGCTGGGATTTGGGGCAGGAATTGTTCCCTGGCAGGGTGGGCAGGCCCTGGCACAGGGTGCCCAGAGCAGCTGGGGCTGCCCCTGGAGCCCTGGCAGTGCCTTGGACAGAGTTTGGAGCAGCCTGGGACAGTGGGAGGTGCCCCTGCCAGGCCAGGGGGTGACACTGGGTGAGTTGTAAGATCTCCCCAACCCAAACCATTCCATGACTCCATGATATTCCCACATCCCAGACCCAAGGTATCCTCCCACCCAGCAAGGGGTGCCCTTTGGTGCTGCCTGCACAGCAGGAGAGCAGGAAAAAGGCTGGGTTTTGGGAAGGCACGGCAGGGCAGCAGACGCAGGCTGGTGTCTCTCTGTGTGTCCCCAGGTGCCAGACGCCGCGGTCGCTGCCCTCCTCCACCACCCAGGTGTCGCTGGCCTCCAGCTCCCCGTGCGCCGCCCCGCTGCCGGCCCAGGAGTGACGGCCTGGACGCCTCATCCCCGGACTGAGCCCCCCGAGGGCCGAGGGGGAGCCCGGCCCAGCGGCCCCAGCTCGTCCTTGTCCTCAGCTTTGTGTGTGTTTGTGCGAGACACGAAGGGCCCCCGGGGCCAGGGCGGCTGCCCCTCCTTCCTTCCCTCCCTCCTTCCCTCCCTCCTCCCCTTCCTCCGCTCCCCCTTCCCCCGATCCGGATCTGTCACTTTATTTATTTAACCTATTTATTTATGGAGCGGGGTGAGGAATTGCTCTCGGAACTGACGGACAGCCGGGCTGGCAGTGGGCACCGTGCTGACCAGCCTGGCTTTGCCCAGCTCCCAGCCCTCCCCGCTGGGCACGGCGGCACCACCAGGACGCTGCTCCAGCCGGGCAGGAGGGGCCTGGCTCCCTCTCCAGGGGCTGCCCTGGCCCCCCTGGTGCTGGCTTTGCTTTGCTGCATCCCAGGGAATTTGGAGATCCCTGCCTGGATTGGGAGTGACTCCCCAGCCTGCATCAGCCTGGTGGCAGCAGGGACACCTCACTGCTGTCACTGTCGCTGCAGGAGCACCAGCTCCATCCACAGGGCTCACAGAGTCACCGGAACGAGTCACCCGACGCCCAGGGCTTTGTCCACCTGTGTCCACCTTGCTCTGGAGACGGCCCCAGCGAGGCTCCCACCCCGTGGGTGTGCAGCTCCTGGCAACAGCGAGAGGTGGAAATCTCCAGCCTCCCCTCCAAGGACACGCCCAGCCCGGAGCAGCTCTGCCTGCAGGGCTGGGAGAGGCTCCAGCTGCAGCCCAGGGCAGCAGGACAAGGAGGTGACACCCAGGGCAAGGATGGCATCACTGTCCCCTGGACAGTGGCACCTCTGTCACCTCTTGGTTGGGACAGACTTCCTGGAGGGTGGGATGTGAGATGGTGATGGGGAGGAGGGGGAAGCCAGGAGGGCTCTGGGGGCTGAGTCCTGCGGGACGTGGCTTTAGGGTGACATCGGTGAGGTGCCAGGCCCAGCAGCTCTGGTGTCCCTGGGGTGGTGGAGGCAGGGACATCCCTGAGTTTGATGAGACCCTCGTGGGTGAGGGAGCGAGCCCTGGCTCTGCTGGGAGGGAGGAGATGGGTCAGCAAAGGGAGGGCAGGTCAGAGAGGATTGCAGGTAGGGAAATCCTCTGGCAGCAAAGAGAATTCCTTCACAAAGTGGATGAAGCTGGAAGAGCTCATCCCATCCCCCTGGAGCTCATCCCATCCCCTGGAGCACTTTACTCAGGGTTGTGTCCACGTGGGTTTGGAATCTCCCCAGGGAAGGAGGCTCCAGGAGTGTTCTGGTCCCTGCTGCCCTGGCTGGCTCCCCCCAGGACGAGGCTGAGGGAGGGCCGGGGAGGAGGGCACAGGCACGGAACGGGAACGTGCAGAGGGAAGCACAGGAGCTGTGCTGAGCTCAGAGCCAGGCAGGTCCCACAGCAGCTGTTCCCCATCCACTGCCCTTCCCTGCACTGCCACAGGGGATTTTCTCCCCTCCCCATCCAACCCTGTCCTGCCCCCTTTCCCCTCTGTGGTGCCCTGTGACACCCTCTGTCCCTCCAAAGTCTTTGTCCCCTTCTCCCCAGCCCGGCCCCTGCCTCGGGGGCAACTGGAATTTGCTCTGAGGACTCAGCTCCCTCCCTCTGGCAACAGCCAGGCCCGGGCTGGGCTCAGGAGGGAGCAGGGGAAGGGTTTGGGATGGGTCCCCTCCGTGGTGTGGGGTCAGCTCTGTCCCCAGGTACCCCCAGCAGCCAGGGGTGTCCACCTGTGTCACCAGCCCATCCCTGGCCAGGCTGGACAGGACTGGGAGCACCTGGGACAGTGGGAGGTGGCCCTGCCATGGCAGGGGTGGCACTGGGGGAGCTGTGAAGTCCCTCCCAGCCCAAAGCAGTCTGTGGTTCCCTGATCCTGTGGAGCAGTGCTCGGGAGAGCTGGTTCTTTATTTAATTCCAGGAAAGCATCTCGGGGTCAGGGAGCACAGGCTCAGAATGAGGAGACGCTCGGGGCGCCTGCAGGAGCAGAATTTCCTCCCTGCCTGGTTTTCTAGCAGTGCCAGTTCCCTTTCCATGGAGCAGCAGCTCCTGGAGCCCAAAGTGATGAACCAGCGACCTTCTCTTGCTGGGCTGTGAGAAACAACTCAGGAGCCGAGGGTGTCCTCATCCCCTGGCCTGCCCCGGGCCAGGGAGCACCCTGGGAAGGGTGGCTGTCACCTGGGAAGGGTGGCTGTCACCTGGGAAGGATGGCTGTCCCCTAGGGAAGGGTGGCTGTCCCTGGGAAGGATGGCTGTCCCCTAGGGAAGGGTGGCTGTCCCTGGGAAGGGTGGCTGTCCCCCAGGAAAGGTGGCTGTCCCCTAGGGAAGGGTGGCTGTCCCCTAGGGAAGGGTGGCTGTCACCTGGGAAGGATGGCTGTCCCCTAGGGAAGAGTGGCTGTGTCCAGGGAAGGGTGGCTGTGACCCGGGAAGGGTGGCTGTCACCTAGGGAAGGGTGGCTGTCCCCTAGGGAAGGGTGGCTGTCACCTGGGAAGGATGGCTGTCCCCTAGGGAAGAGTGGCTGTGTCCAGGGAAGGGTGGCTGTGACCCGGGAAGGGTGGCTGTCACCTGGGAAGGGTGGCTGTCCCCCAGGAAAGGTGGCTGTGTCCCAGGGAAGGATGCCTGTCCCTGGGAAGGGTGGCTGTCCCATGGGAACAGTGGCTGTCCCCCAGGCCACTGTCCCCCGGTGTCCATCGGTTGTCCCTGTGCCGGGGCAGGGGCCGGGCCAGGCGTGGCTCCAGCAGGGCTGTGCTGGTGGGGGGGAGGCTCTGCCAGCTGTGCCAGCTGTGGGGGGCTCTGCCAGCCCTGGGGATGCTCTGCCAGCCCCTCCAGCTGCGGGATGCTTTTCCAGCCCTTCCAGCTGCGGGAGCCGCCGGCGCGGGGGATCCGGGGCTGGGCCGGGGCACTTCCAGCCCCCCAGGGCCGCTGGCAGCTCCCCCATCTCCGGCGCTGCCCAGGAGCTTTCCCGGCACGGAGCGGTGCAGGGTGTCGCTGGTGCCCGCTGTGTGTCGGTGGCGTTCGGTGTCCGTGTGTCCCTCGGGGACAGGGGCGGGGCTGCCTTTTGTTGTTGTTGAACTGTTCTTTTTTGGGGTTCAGGTTTTGGCCGGTTTTTGGTTTGTTTTTTTTTTCCGCGGGGAGGGGGGTGCGGGTCTGTTCCGGGTTGATGGACAAGGTGAGGGCCTCGATTAGGACCAAATTTTCGTGCCTGTTGCTCTGGTGATTTATTTAGAAATCAAAAAAAACAAAGTCGACTGTCTGGTGGCCCATCCTTGTCACTCTATACATAGGAATATACAGGACATATTATAAATATATATATATTATACATAGTGTGCGGAGAGAGGCCGTTCCCGGCGGGACGGACGCTCCTCACTGCGCTGTAATGTAGCTCCGAGCCCGCGCTGGCAGCGCCCTCCAGGATGGCAACGACACAAATAAAAAAGGAATGAGCATCACTGCCGGGGCTCCGCAGCCTCCTTAGCCCGGGCCGGGCCCGGGAGCAGCGGGGGTTTCGTCCCGCTGGGATTTCCGTGCGCTCTGCCAGAGGCAGCGCGGCCACCGAGCCCGGCAGGGTCAGCCCGGGGACAGCGACACCGGGAAAGGGCCCCGGAACGGCGGGGACATCACAGGGGGACGGCTGCGCTGGGGGGTGGGAAAGGAGGTGGGAAAGGGGAAGATGGAAAAGGAGCAGGAAAAGGGAGATGGAAAAGGAGAGATGGAAAAGGAGCTGGGAGAGATGGAGAAGGGGAGCTGGGAGATGGAAAAAGGGAGGTGGAGGAGCTGGGAAAGGGGAGATGGAAAAGGAGCAGGAAAAGGAGGTGGAAAGGGGGAGGTGGAAAAGGGGAGATGGAAAAGGAGAGATGGAAAAGGGGAGGTGGAGAAGGGGAGGTGGGAAAGGGGAGATGGAGAAGGGGAAGGTGGAAAAGGAGCTTGAAAAGGGGAGATGGGAAATGGGAGCTGGGAAAGGAGAGATGGAAAAGTGGGAGATGGAAAAGGGGAGCAGGAAAAGGAGCTGGGAGAGATGGAAAAGGGGAGCAGGAAAAGGAGCTGGGAAAGGGGAGATGGAGAAGGGGAGATGGAGAAGGGGAGATGGGAAATGGGAAGTGGAAAAGGGGAGATGGAAAAGGACCTGGGAAAGGAGAGATGGAAAACGGGAGATGGAGAAGGGGGAGCTGGAAAAGGGGAGGTGGAAAAGGGGAAGATGGAAAAGTGGGAGATGGAAAAGGAGCAGGAAAAGGGGAGCTGGAAAAGGGGAGCTGGCCCAGAGCCCCGCCAGTGGCAGAGGGCAGTGCTCGCACAGGAGGAGAGAAGAGCCAGGGGGTAAAAGCAGAAATAAAATTGAACAGGGACGTGCAGAGCCCACGCGGAGAGCAAGGCAGGAGCAGGGAGATCCAGGTGGATCCAAGGTGCTCTGGAACAGGAGCTGCAGTTTGGGGCTGGGAAGGGCCAGGCCACCTCCCGAGGGCTGGGGCACCTTTGCCTTGCCAGTGCAAATGGGGAAATGGCCATGGCTTGGGCATTAAAGCAGCTCTAAGAAAACATTGCAGAGGCATGGAATAGGCTGGGAGGGACCTTAAATCCCACCCAGTGCCCCCCTGCCCCGGCAGGGACACCTCCCACCGCCCCAGGCTGCTCCAAACCCCATCCAGGGCACTGCCAGGGCTCCAGGGGCAGCCCCAGCTGCTCTGGGCACCCTGTGCCAGGGCCTGCCCACCCTGCCAGGGAACAATTCCTGCCCCAAATCCCAGCCAGCCCTGCCCTCTGCCACTGGGAGCCATTCCCTGGCTCCTGTCCCTCTGTCCCTTGTCCCCAGCCCCTCTGCAGCTCTCCTGGAGCCCCTTCAGGCCCTGCCAGGGGCTCGGAGCTCTTCCCAGGGCTCCGTTTTTTCCTTTCCCCCCCACCCTGGATCTGCATCCCACAGGATTTGTCTGCTGAGAGTCAGAAGCCCAGCCCGGAGCCATCCCAGGCAGCAGCACCTTGGGATCCCAGAGTGGTTTGGGTGGGAAGGGAGCTCAGAGCCCCCCCAGTGCCACCCCTGCCCTGGCAGGGACACCTCCCACTGCCCCAGGCTGCTCCCAGCCCCAGTGTCCAGCCTGGGTGGCTCCAGAACTTGGGGAGAGAGAAAATAACGAGGCTGTGAGTGGAGATACTTTGCAGGAGTTTGTCCTGAGTGAAGGAAAGGATCCCCCTCTCTCTCTCTCTCTTTCTCTGGGATATGCTGGGAAAATCATCAATTAAAGGATTAAACACCCTCAAATTACTTCATAGAATCCCAGAATGGTTTGAGTTGGAAAGGACCTTAAAGCCCATCCCATCCCAGCCCTGCCCTGGCAGGGACCCCAAATCCCCCCCAGTGTCCCCCCTGCCCTGGCAGGGACACCTCCCACTGCCCCAGGCTGCTCCCAGCCCCAGTGTCCAGCCTGGCCTTGGGCACTGCCAGGGCTCCAGGGGCAGCCCCAGCTGCTCTGGGCACCCTGTGCCAGGGCCTGCCCACCCTGCCAGGGAACAATTCCTGCCCCAAATCCCAGCCAGCCCTGCCCTCTGGCAGTTGAATTCCCAGCTCTGAGGTTGTCCACAGCAGAGGGAGTTAAAAGCTGTGGGGATGTGGCACTTGGGGACACAGGGCACTGGTGGCACTGGGGGAGGGGTTGGGCTCCCAGGGCTTTTCCAGCCCAAAGGGTTTGGTGATTTCAGGCACAGAGAGATTTGTTCTGCTTCATGGAAAAGGTCACTTGTCATCAGGTGAGTCACAGTAAATGCCACCAGGAAGGGACTGAGGCTAAAGGAAGGGAAGATGAGAGGTCTCTCAAAGGCCCTGGATGTCCCCAGATCCGCCAGGTCAGGTTGAACTCCCACAGAGGGAGTTTGGTGAAGCCCCCTCAGAGCTGCCAGGCAGGGGTTTGTTGAGATCTCACAGAGAGAGGAGCCCAAACAGGAGCAGGAGAAACCTGAGGAACGTCTTTAAGGTGGGGAAAGGGCAGCCTGAGTGGATCCCTGCTCAGCTGAACCTCCCCTCCTGAAAGGGCTGAATGGATCAACAAAATCCACCTGAGAATGCTGCCGAAGGTAACAACCACCACGAGCTGCTCCAGAGCAAATCCCACCGAGTCCCACCAGAGCAGCTTCGTGCTGGTGAGAACTGGGGGCGACGGTGATGAGAGATCTCCTGGAGTCAAGGCTGCTCTTGGAGCAGGGGTTTATTGCACAGGGTGAAGGGGACCTGCTGAGAGTTGCCAGCTCAGAGCAGAGAGAGAAGAGCAAGAGCGAGAGAGAGAAGTAAGAGAGGAGCTGAAGAGCAGTGAGAGCAGTAAAAGCGTGAAGTTCCCCTTACAATCCATCAAATCTCCTTCTCTGCTGAACATTCTCACTCACACCAACCCATCCAGCACGAGACACAAACCCTACAGCATTTACACACAGCCCTGTAAGAATCATTCCGTGACCGTGCTGGGTTAGATTTTTAAACCCTAAAAACGACTCTTTGGGCCCCTCCTGCCAAGCTATGGGGTCTGCTCTGACCCTTGGGCTCTTGGTGAGGAGAATTGTTTAATCAAAAGGGGATTAATTACTTTCAACCAGCCACGCTGTTGTTCTCCAGTTCTCCAGTAACTAAAGCTCTAAACATCCAAACTTGCTTTCAGTTCTATTTCACTGAGAGGTTTCATGTTCTCAAAACCTTATCAGTCATGTTCATCAGGCTTTCCTTTTTCATCTCCCCCAACAATGCTCTGCTGGAACACCAGACCCTGCAGGTGTGAGGGGACAGAACAAGGGATTTTGGTGAAATCCTGACACTCTCCTCCCTGAGGAGAGACCCAAACCCCCCAACAATTGGAGTTTTCCAAGCTCATAAGGAAACAGGCACAACTGGGGTTTGTTCTCCTTCAGCTCAGAGCTCCTGTGGATTTTGCTGCTGGGGAAAGCCCTGCTTTCCAACCAGGAATGAGGCTTGGTAAAAATCAACAGGAGCAATGTGAAAACATGAGAGAAAGGGGGTGGTTTCCACCTGGGAAGGCTGTGGAGAGCAGCAGTCGGGCCTGCCAACCCCAGAAATGCAAGAGGAAGGGATTATCCCATCAGCTGCTGCCAAGAGCAGAGAGGACCAGAGCTCCTGGGCTTGGAACACAGCAGGGAATGTTCAGGTGAGAATTTGGGGCTGTTCCAGGGGGGGTTATGAGGAGCAGATGGGGCTGAGGGCACAGCTTGGACATCTCTCCCAATCCTGCTTTCCATGGCTCTGGGGTTGGGAGTGGCAACCTGTGAGCAGCAGCTCCCTGAGGGACAGGGACAGAGCAGAAATGAAAGCCAAGAAAGGCTTTTCCTCTGTGCTGGTTTGAAAGCAAAACCAGTGAGACTCCCAGTCAGAGATACAATTTAATAGAAGAAGAGAGAAAAAAAGGTGAAATAAATGGAACAATACAACCTGACACCCTGTTGGGCAGGGTGTTTGAAGCAGTCCAAAAGTGAGTCCTCCTGGAGTGGCAGATGTGGTTCTGCTGGAGTAGAGATGATCCTGAGAGAAAAGGGCCCAGTGATGGTGAGAAGGGTCCAGTGATGGTGAGAAGGGTCCAGGGATGGTGAGAAGGGTCCAGTCTTCCTCCAGGAATCCAGTGGAACCAGATGGGATGTTCTTGTCAAAGCAGTGATTCCTGTAGAAACGTCTGGTATCTCTTGTCTCCTCTGGGAGTCCAGTGGATAAAAGCTGCCTGTGATGTCTCAAACCCTGGATTCTATCCAGGTGGGAATGCTTGGCTCCTCCCCCTGGGCAGAGCATCTCACCATGGGATGATCTCATTCCATGAGTCATGCAGTGGGTCCTTGATGGCCCATTAACCAGAGATAACTTCTTCCAGGAAGGCATTGTTGGGCTCATTAACAGAAGATAAGGAAAACACTGCCCCACCTTGGCTCCTCCATGAGCCCATGGGGATAGAATACAGACCTTGGGCACAATTTTACATTGGAACCTAGGACATCCTCACATCAAAGGGGTTCTGAAATGCAGCTGTGGCCAAGCTCATCCCGTGGGGAGCCAGGGTGAGCTCAGGCAGGCAGCAATGCTCCAGTGCAGCAATCCTCCTGCCATTCCAGTTCTGCAGCACCTGCTCCAGTGCAGCAATCCTCCTCCCATCCCAATCCTGCAGTGCCTGCCCCAGCTGCTCTGGGCACCCTGTGCCCCCTCCCAGGGAACAATTTCCTCCCAAGATCTGAATTATTTACCAGCTGAGGAAGGAATTGCAGCCCCTCTGGCCAGGTGTCCACTGCAATGGTTTCTGCTCAAGAAAACGTTCTGCTCACCCTGCTGTGAGCTGCCAGGGGAGGCAGCTGGGATGGGATGGGATGGGATGGGATGGGATGGGATGGGATGGGATGGGATGGGAGGGATGGGATGGGCTGGGCTGAGCTGAGCTGGGCTGGGCTGGGCTGGGCTGAGCTGAGCTGAGCTGGGCTGAACTGGGCTGGGCTGAACTGGGCTGGGCTGAGCTGAGCTGGGCTGAGCTGAGCTGGGCTGAACTGGGCAGAGCTGAGCTGAACTGAGCTGGGAATGATGAACTGAGCTGGGCTGGGAGGGATGGACTGAGCTGAGCTGAGCTGGGCTGTGCTGAACTGAGCTGAGCTGGGCTGAGCTGAGCTGAGCTGAGCTGAGCTGGGCTGAGCTGAGCTGGGAATGATGAACTGATCTGGACTGGGAATGATGAACTGATCTGGACTGGGAAGGATGAACTGAGCTGGGCTGGGAGGGCTGAATTCAGCTGAGCTGGGCTGGGCTGAGCTGAGCTGGGCTGGGAGGGCTGAATTCAGCTGAGCTGAGCTGGGCTGAGCTGAGCTGGGCTGAACTGAGCTGGGCTGAGCCCCTGGAGCTGCTCTGGCCTTTCCCTGCTGCCCGGAGGTGTCAGCCACCAGAACAAACAGTGAGATCCCCCTGCTCCCTGAGGCTCAACGAGCTCACTCAGGTCAGTCCCATGACTTCTGTGAGGATCCTTGAGGCTGGGAACTGACAAAACCACTTTGTTTTTCCCAATATCCTACTTTTCTCAGCTATCTGGTTTTAAAGGTTTATAATCTAATAGGGAGACATCCATGGATTACAATTGGCATGAAGAATTGGTATTATCTCAGAGATTTCCAGCTCAGGTTTTTTTTTTTCTCTCTCCCTATTGTCTATTTTATTTTACTTTTATTAAACTTATACATTTTACACAAAAAAATCTCAGTTAAAGGCTCAGGCATCCACGTTTCATGAGTGTTACTTTGGGTTCTTTTGTATTTGGGTTTTTTTTGTTTGTTTGGGGTTTTTTGTGGGTTGTTTTTTTTTGTTTTGTTTTGTTTGTTTGTGGCTTTTTTTGGTGTTTTTTTTCTTTTTTTTTTTGGTTGTTGTTGCCTTTTTTTTTTTTAATAAATCATCAACAGGTTAATTCCAGAGAAAAGAAACGCCTTGAACTCGACGAACATCAGTATGTGGCTATTTTAAAAGGAAAATTAGGTGAAGAAAAAAATTATTTTAAATCAACAACAAGCCTCTCTTTAGCTAGAGGGAGCTCAGGTTGTTCACCTGCAGGAGCTCTGGGGCAGAATATTTAGGTACAGACTTTTTTTTTTTATTCCTCTCATGAGTGGTAAAGCACAGAACACAAATGTTACAAATGCAGGTTTTGGAGTTGGCTTTTGGCACACAGCAAAGCTGATTGCTTCATGTGTAACATGGGAAGGTTGTGTTGCATGTTCTTTCGTTAATAGAATTTGAAAAAAAAATGTGATAGATGGATATTCTTGGATTGTAACAAAGTAAAGATGGGATTGTTGTTTGGTTTTTGGGGTTTTTTTTTGTAACTCCTCAACTGGATAGAAGACAGGAGGGGCATCTGGAATTCCTGAAGAGAAGGAGCAACTGAGCCTTTTTAAAGAAGACAGATTTACCACCTCCATCCAGACTCTGTGGAGCCCCATAAATAAACTGTGTACTTAAGGGGGGGTCTTGAAACCAAAATGAATGTTTGAATCATGTATTAGCTCATTTAAATATAAGCATTTAAATATTTAATAAATATTAAACACAGAAGTCCTTAAAACAAAGGATCTGGAAAGAGAGGACGTGCTGATCTTGTTGGTATCAGCACCTCGGCCGAAAAGAGCTTTGGGGTTTTTTTTTTCTCTCTTCCTATTGTCTATTTTATTTTACTTTTATTAAACTTATACATTTTACACAAAAAAATCTCAGTTAAAGGCTCAGGCACCCACGTTTCATGAGTGTTACTTTGGGTTCTTTTGTATTTGTTTTTTTTGTTAGTTTGTTTTTTTGTGGATTTTTTTGTTGTTGTTTGTTTGCTTGTTTGTGGCTTTTTTTTTTCTTTTTTTCTTTTTTTTGGTTGTTGTTGCCCTTTTTTTTAAATAAATCATCAACAGGTTAATTCCAGAGAAAAGAAACGCCTTGAACTCGACGAACATCAGTATGTGGCTATTTTGAAAGGAAAATTAGGTGGAGAAAAAGTGATTTTAAATCAACAACAAGCCTCTCTTTAGCTAGAGGGAGCTCAGGTTGTTCACCTGCAGGAGCTCTGGGGCAGAATATTTAGGTACAGACTTTTTTTTTTATTCCTCTTATGAGTGGTAAAGCACAGACCACAAACATTACAAATGCAGGTTTTGGAGTTGGCTTTTGGCACACAGCAAAGCTGATTGCTTCATGTGTAACATGGGAAGGTTGTGTTGCACGTTCTTTTGTTTTTTGAAAAAAAAAAAGTGATAGATGGATATTCTTGGATTGTAACAAAGTAGAGATGGGATTGTTGTTTGTTTTTTGGGTTTTTTTTTTTTTTTGTAACTCCTCAACTGGATAGAAGACAGGAGGGGCATCTGGAATTCCTGAAGAGAAGGAGCAACTGAGCCTTTTTAAAGAAGACAGATTTACCACCTCCATCCAGACTCTATGGAACCCCATAAATAAACTGTGTACTTAAGGGGGGGTCTTGAAACCAAAATGAATGTTTGAATCATGTATTAGCTCATTTAAATATGAGCATTTAAATATTTAATAAATATTAAACACAGAAGTCCTTAAAACAAAGGATCTGGAAAGAGAGGACGTGCTGATCTTGTTGGTATCAGCACCTCGGCCGAAAAGAGCTTTGGGGTTTTTTTTTTTTCTCTCCCTATTGTCTATTTTATTTTATTTTATTTTTATTAAACCTATACATTTTACACAAAAAAATCTCAGTTAAAGGCTCAGGCACCCACGTTTCATGAGTGTTACTTTGGGTTCTTTTGTATTTGGTTTTTTTTGTTCGTTTGGTTTTTTGTGGGTTTGTTGTTGTTGTTGTTTGTTTGTTTGTTTGTGGCTTTTTTTTTTGGTGTTTTTTTGGTTTTTTTTTTTCTTTTTTTTTTGGTTGTTGTTGCCTTTTTTTTTTTTTTAATAAATCATCAACAGGTTAATTCCAGAGAAAAGAAACTCCTTAAACTCGACGAACATCGGTACGTGGCTATTTTAAAAGGAAAATTAGGTGGAGAAAAAAGTTATTTTAAATCAACAACAAGCCTCTCTTTAGCTGGAGGGAGCTCAGGATTCTCTCTGTAACACCAAGACTTTTAAATACCGAGAAATTTGGAATGGGCAGCGCGTGTTGCTTTGCACCCTCAGCTGAGAAGCTGTCTGCTTTTGTCTCCTTATTGTCTATTTTTATTCTATTTTATTTTATTTTTAATAAACTTATCAATTAATATAAAGAGGTGAAACGTCGTTTTCCCCACTCCTGCACAGGAGGAAATGAAGCCCAGCTCACTGTGAGGGGAAAGGAAGGAGGGACATTATCCCAGCTGTGCCTGCACTTAGCCCAGCTTGTGGGCTTGTCTTGGTTTGGAAAGACAGGAGCCTCCCTTGGGATGGGAAATGCAAACCCCCCTTCCCTCTGAATTATTGTCCTTTTGAAATGAAGGGGCTTTCAGGCCAAAGATATGGGAATAGCAGTTTTTTACTGGGAATATTCAAAATAATAATTAAAAAAATAGTATTACAAAAAAGCAAACAAAAAAAAAAAGAAAAGAGAGTCTGTCCTAGGTTCTAATGTAAAATTGTGCCCAGAGTCTGTATTCTATCCCCATGAGCCCTTGGAGCCAAGGTGGGGCAGTGTTTTCCTTATCTCCTGTTAATGAGCCTAACGATGCCACGTGACTCATGGATAACTTCCTCCGGGAGTTATCTCTGGTTAATGGGCCATCAAGGACCCACTGCATGACTCATGGAGTGAGATCATCCCATGGTGAGATGCTCCGCCCAGGGGGAGGAGCCAAGCATTCCCACCTGGATAGAATCCAGGGTTTGAGACATCACAGGGAGCTTTTATCCACTGGACTCCCAGAGGAGACAAGAGCTACCAGACGGAATCACTGCTTTGACAAGAACATCTCATCTGGTTCTACTGGATTCCTGGAGGAAGACTGGACCCTTCTCACCATCCCTGGACCCTTCTCACCATCCCTGGGCTCTTCTCACCATCACTGAACCCTTCTCACCATCACTGAACCCTTCTCACCATCCCTGGGCTCTTCTCACCATCCCTGGGCTCTTCTCACCATCACTGAACCCTTCTCACCATCCCTGGACCCTTCTCACCATCACTGAACCCTTCTCACCATCCCTGGGCCCTTCTCACCACCACTGGACCCTTCTCACCATCTCTGGACCCTTCTCATCATCACTGGACCCTTCTCTCTCAGGATCATCTCTGCTCCAGCGGAGCCACATCTGCTACTCCAGGAGGACTTCCAGACTGCTTCAAACACCCTGACCAACAGGGTGTTAAGGTGTATTATTCCATTTATTTCACCTTCTTTTTCTCTCTTCTTCTATTAAATTGTATCTCTGACTGGGAGTCTCACTGGTTTTGCTTTCAAACCAGCACAGAGTCAGAACCCAACCTGCCAGCCTGTTGGTCAGGGGGTTGAGAGCAGTCCAAATCAATCCTCCTGCAGTGACAGATGTGGTTCTGCTGGAGCAGAGATGATCCTGGAGAAGGGTGGGGTTTCCCTCTGAAGCTCCAGTGGTGATGGTGTTTCTGACTCATAGTTTTTATCTCAGTAGGAACAGTTGGCTCCTCCTCCTGGGTGGGGCATCTCCCCAGGGGCTGCTGGAATTGGATCAGCCCTGCAGTGAGCCTGGATGGCCCATGGACAGCAGATACCCCTGGGGGGAGGATGGGTCCTGGCAGGGACAAAGAGCACTGCCCCAGGGGGTTTAACAGCTGCCCATGGACAGCAGATACCCCTCGGGGAGGCTGGGTCCTGGCAGGGACAAAGAGCACTGCCCCAGGGGGTTTAACAGCTGCCCATGGACAGCAGATACCCCTGGGGGGAGGCTGGGTCCTGGCAGGGATAAAGAGCACTGCCCCAGGGGGTTTAACAGCTGCCCATGGACAGCAGATACCCCTGCAGGAAGGATGGGTCCTGGCAGGGACAAAGAGCACTGCCCCAGGGGGTTTAGCAGCTGTTAATAGAACACAAACTGCTGGTTACAGCTTTCCTTGCAATCTCAGGCACGTGGTGCAGAGGAAGAACGAAGGAGCAGAGTGAGGGATCCAGGAGAAGATGGTGCTGGCTTTGGGAAGACACTGAAGGCCTTCAGAGGGGCAGGGTGGTAGAACCAAACGATTGAGTGTGTTATGAATGCGTATTTTGGAGTTGTCTTTTCACATATAACAAGCAGATCGCTTTATGTATAATATGGGAAGGTTATATTGCATGGTTTTTTTATATTAATAGAATTTTAAAAAGTGTGATAGATAAATAGATAAATAGATAAATAGATAAATAGATAAATATTCTTAGATTGTAACAAAGTACTGTTGTTTTTTTTAATTTCTCAAAGAGATAGAAGACAGGAGGGCCATCTGGAATTCCTGAAGATAAGGAACAACTGAGCCTTGTTGAAGAAGAGAGTTTTACTACTTCTATCTAGACTTAGCAAGGCCACATAGAAAAACTGTATAATTAAGGGAAGTCTTGAAACCAAAAATGAATATTTGAATGATGTATTAGCTCATTTAAATATGTAACACAGAAGTCCTTAAAACAAAGGATCTGGAAAGAGAGGACGTGCTGATCTTGTTGGTATCAGCACCTCGGCCGAAAAGAGCTTTGTTTTTTTTTTTTTCCTTATTGTCTATTTTATTTTACTTTTATTAAACTTACAAATTTTACATAATATGTGAATCGTGTTTTTCACAAGTGGGATATCACACACTCAGGAGCTCAGGTAGAGCTGCTTTGAAATGGAAACCAAGAAGCTTTGGCATCTTCAGTTTCCCAGAACTCATGAACACGGTGGAGCTGTTGAGGAATGAAATGGGATTTTCCTGCTGGCCTGGGCAGGAGGTGAGGGTGGCAGTGCCACAGAGCCCAGGTTTGATCAGCACTGCCTGGGGAGAAAGGGGCTGTCTGAGGAAGAACAGCTGGGAAGATGAGGCTTCTTCACATCTTTAAAATCCTGGCTCTCCTGAACAGGTAGGGAGGGTCTGACAGAACCTTTTTCCAACAGCAGAACTTCAGTTCTGGCCTGAGGCTGGAAAGTGGCAGGTGGAAAACACCAGGAAAAGAAGTTTTGCTGGGGAAACTCCTGATGGGAGAGCGGTGGTGCTGATTTGAGGAGCTCTCTGATCCCAGACACAGCGGCTCCTTCAGAAACGAGACCCCGAATTGTTCCGCACAGGGCACAACCTGGAGGCTTCCCCAAAGCCAGCACAGCAAGAAGCAAAAATGGCAACGTTTGTAGGGTGATGTTTTCGTGGGACCACCTACGTAACGCAGGGCTGCCACCTGCAGAATGCGTATTTATTTAGCAATCCTCCTTCCTGTGCCCGCCCGGCTTCTTTTGTGGTGGGGGGGTGTCCCTGGTTCCATTTTAAACAAAGCTCACTTTTCCTGCCAAGCAAGATGTGTCTGCTGCCCTGGGCCACAGCTTGTAAAAGGCCACATCCATGCTAGTATTCACACTAGTGTGTAAATAATGTGTGTGATAAATAAGCATGGCTCCAGCCAGATAACAAGAGGCACGGCAGGTGGCACACCAGGCGCCAACACTCAACAGCGAGACCCCCCACCCACGCAATAAAGACCCTTTGAGGAAGTTCAGGCTCCCTCCTTTCAAGCTGTTTCAACCATAGCCAACCTGTTTCACAACGCTCTGCATAACTCCCTGGGCGAATTATTCGCTCTTTCTGACCCTTGGGACGTCACCATCGCTGTCACTGCGGAGGTGGCGGGCACCGAGCTGTGAGGGAGCTGCCGCCATCTTTCCCCCTCAGCCATCGCGCCAGCGCAAGCTGCGGGAACCAGCGCGGAGGAGGCAGCGGAGGCTGCCTTGGTGGCGGCGGCAGAGAGAAGCTGTCGGCGGCAGAGAGAAGCTGTCGGCGGAGGCCCCTACGGGAGGACGGACACCTCCCCGCCATGGCAGAGCAGCAGCGCCACCCTCAGCCACCCCGGCCGCCATCTTTGCTCCCCTCAGGCGCCGCCGCCATCTTTGTTCGTCCCGACGAGAGGCGGGAACGCGGCCGGAGAGGGGAGAATGGGCGTGGCTTCAAAGCCCCGCCCACACATGGGCGGGGCGCACGGGTGGGGTCACATGACCGCGGCCCGTGCGCAGCCGGAGCCAACATGGCGGCGGCGGCGGGCGCAGGGGCCGCCGCGCTCGGCGCTGCCCGCCTGTAGCGGCCGCCGCCCCGGCCCCGCCGCCCCCCGCGCCCGCCCGACACCACCCCGAGCGCCCCCGAGCCCCGCCGCGTCCGACATGAGGGAGAAGGGCCGCAGGAAGAAGGGCAGGACCTGGGCAGAGGCCGCCCGGACGGTGAGCGGGCGGGGGGGCCGCGGGGCGGGTCGGAGGCCGCGGGGCGGGTCGGGGTGCGGGGGGGGGGAACGGGGACGGGACCTGCGGTGAGGCCCGCCCGGCTCTGCCGCTGGAGGGTTTATTCTGACCTGTTCCCCGGTTTGCTTCGTGCTTCCCGGCAGGAATTTTCCCCCGGGAAGCGGCGTGGGGGAGGGAGCGCCGCCGGGATTTGCTGTGGCGGGCGAGGGTGGAAGTGACACCCGGCAGCCGGTGACAGGCGCGGCGGGGGGAGGTTTTCGGTGTTTGCGGTGTGCTTTCCGTAGCAGCTCGTTCGGGGAGCTGCCCCCAGGTCAGGGAGAGGTGCGAATCCTAAAAGGTGGATTTTTATCCCTCGGTTTGTTGCCGTCCCGTCGCCCGGCCTCGGTGGCCGTCCCTGTGCGCGCCGGGAGGGTGGAGAAAAGGGAAGTTGAGAAGTGGGACGGGAATGAGAGAGGAAACTCCACAAGTGTGTGCGACCTGCTCGGGAGAAATCCCCCTGACGGAAAGAAGGGAGGAGCTGGGCTTTCTGAGAACCCTCCTGGAAAGAGAGGGATCTGTTCGAACAAGACTTGCAAAGCCCTGGCTGGGGAGCAGAATGTAAATAGAAACCTGCGGCTGGGACTTGCGAGGGAGATTTTAATAAATAAATTCGGTCGGACCTCGCGTTTTTGCAGCTTGAAAGGCATCAGAACAGATGCGGTGCACTCAGAGGTTTTCAGGAAATAACTTGCTGGCTGGCAGGGGAACACTTGGTGTGGTTTTGTGGATGATTTTTTGGACAGTTTCTTTGAAAAGAGCATCGGCAGGATCTCCAGGGCAGGGTAGAAGTGGGATCAGCTCCTTCCCAGCACTGCTGTCCAGCCAGTGAATCCCTTCCAGAATCCACTTAAGGGCTAAAGCAGGCACTGAACAAAGCTGCACCGAGAGCTGTTGCCCAGAGCCAGGGCCCAGGCAGGCAGAAGGAGGAGAGGGATGAGTCAATCCCTGCCCAAACCCCAGCTGTGGCAGAGCTGTGTGCTCAGCAGGAACCCCTGCTCAAACCCCCCGAGGTTTCCCTGTGTTTTGGGGCTGAGATGTGGTTCTTTTCTCCCAGGTCCGTGTGCTGGGCTCGGCTCTCAGCTGCTGCTTGGGGTTTGGAGGGGAAAAAAATTGTAGAACTGTGCTGAGGAACGTGAAAGCTCTCAGATGCTGCCTCCTTCTGCTGGTGGGAGGTGACAGAAAACTGTCCCCAAGCTGGGGAATCACCCCCTTTGTCTCCAGGTGTCCCCTCTCTGTGTGGGGGTTCCCTCACTGAGCTCTGAGCTGGCTCTGGGGTGAGCCCTGAGCTGCAGGGGATGGGCCTGGGGCTCTGCTTGTCCCAGGATCACTCACCCAGCTTGGGAAATCCTTTCCAGAGCATCAAATCCCAGCTGTGCCCAATCCTCACCTTGTCCCCAGCCCAGAGCACTGAACCCCAGAATCTCAGAATCCCAGGATCCCAGAACACCAGGATCCCCAAATCCCAGGATCTCAGAACCCCAGGATCTCAGAATCCCAGAACTACCCAGTTTGGAAAATCCCTCCCAGCCCATCCAGTCCCAGCTGTGCCCCATCCCCACCTTGTCCCCAGCCCAGAGCAAAGAATCCCAGAATCTTGGAATCCCAGAATCCCAGAATCTTGGAATCCCAGGTCCCCAGAATCCCAGAATCTTGAAATCTCAGGTCCCCAGAATCCCAGAAACCCAGAATTTCAGGATCCCAGGAACCCAGAATCCCAGAACCACTCAGGCTGGAAAATCCCTCCCAGCCCACCCAGTCCCAGCTGTGTCCCATCCCCACCCTGTCCCCAGCCCAGGGCACTCAGTGTCACCTCCAGGAATTCCTGGGACACCTCCAGTGCCACCCTCAGCCAGGGCCAGGGGACACTTCCCACTGCCCCAGGTGGCTCCAAGCCCTGCCCAGCCTGGCCTTGGACACTTCCAGCACAACTCATTTCTCTGCACTGCAGGACAGAGAGCTGGGGGCTGCACTTGCTGAGAATGACCCCAAAACATCCCTGAGGGCCTGAAGGAGGCCTTCCCAGAGATCTGAGCTGAACAATGCTTCAGGCAGAGATTGTTGGAACTTCAGAGAATCCCAGGGTCCCTGAGGCTGGAAAAGCCCTGCAAGGTCACCCAGTGCCAGCTGTGCCCCATCCCCACCTTGTCCCCAGCCCAGGGCACTCAGTGCCACCTCCAGGAATTCCTGGGACACCTCCAGGGCTGGGCACTGCCAACCTCCCTGGGCAGCTCCAAGGCCTGAGCTCCCTTTCCATGGGGAAATTCCTGCTGCTGTCCCAGCTGAGCCTGCCCTGGCCCAGCCTGAGGCCATTTCCCCTTGTCCTGTCCCTGTGCCCTGGGAGCAGAGCCCGACCCCCCCCGGCTGTCCCCTCCTGGCAGGGAGTTGTGCAGAGCCACAAGATCCCCCCTGAGCCTCCTTTGCTCCAGGTTCAGCCCCTTCCCCAGCTGCTCCTCACTGAACTGACTCTCCAGGCTCGTCCTGGGCCGCTCCCCAGCTCCCTGCCCTCCCTCAGCTCATCCCAGCTGGCTTTCCTGGGCCAGCTCTGTGCCCCTCTCTTTGCTCTGCCCTGGTGCTCGCAGGTGGCTGAGGCAGCTAAAGCAGCAAAAAAAACCCCGTTGCTTTTTATAATTCAGCTTCTGCTGCTGATCCCTTCTTGTTCCACTTGAGTCCTCCTGGCCAGGAGTTTGGGATGAAGCGTCCTGCAGTTATGGGCAGGTGTGGGAATGCAGCGAGGTGATTTATCCCTGAGTTTCCTGAATGCATTTGAGCAGCTCAGAGGGGAGAGGTGCTGGTTGCTCCTGGGGGGAGCAGCAGGGGCTGAGGGAATCCCATGGGGCTCCCTGCAGAGCTGTGGGGCTGGAAACTGGGGCAGCAGAGCAGCCTGAGGTGAGGGCAGGCTCGCAGTGAGGGCAGGAAGTCTCTGTTGATAAACAACCTTTTCTCATTTCCTGCCCAAACTCAGCCCAGCTGCAGAGAGCTGGGAGCTGCTGCCTGTGCTGGGGACAGACCCTGAGCTGCCTGTGCTGGGGTCAGACCCTGAGCTGCCTGTGCTGGGGACAGACCCTGAGCTCCCTGTGCTGGGACAGACCCTGAGTTGGGGACACACCCTGAGCTCCCTGAGCTGGGGACAGACCCTGAGCTCCCTGTGCTGGGACAGAGCCTGAGCTCCCTGTGCTGGGGACAGAGCCTGAGCTCCCTGTGCTGGGGACAGACCCTGTGCTGGGACAGACCCTGAGCTCCCTGTGCTGGGACAGACCCTGAGCTCCCTGTGCTGGGGACAGACCCTGTGCTGGGACAGACCCTGAGCTCCCTGTGCTGGGACAGACCCTGAGCTCTCTCCAGGGACAGGCCCTGAGCTCCCTGTGCTGGGGACAGGCCCTGAGCTCCCTGTGCTGGGGACAGGCCCTGAGCTCCCTGTGCTGGGGACAGAGCCTGAGCTCCCTGTGCTGGGAGAGACCCTGAGCCCCCTCCAGGGACAGACCCTGAGCCCCCTCCAGGGACAGAGCCTGAGCTCCCTGTGCTGGGGACAGACCCTGAGCTCCCTGTGCTGGGGACAGACCCTGTGCTGGGACAGACCCTGAGCTCCCTGTGCTGGGACAGACCCTGAGCTCCCTGTGCTGGGGACAGACCCTGTGCTGGGACAGACCCTGAGCTCCCTGTGCTGGGACAGACCCTGAGCTCCCTGTGCTGGGGACAGACCCTGAGCTCCCTGTGCTGGGACAGACCCTGAGCTCTCTCCAGGGACAGACCCTGAGCCCCCTCCAGGGACAGACCCTGAGCTCCCTGTGCTGGGGACAGACCCTGAGCTCCCTGTGCTGGGGACAGACCCTGAGCTCCCTGTGCTGGGGACAGACCCTGAGCTCCCTGTGCTGGGGACAGACCCTGAGCTCCCTGTGCTGGGGACAGACCCTGAGCTCCCTGTGCTGGGGACAGACCCTGAGCTCCCTGTGCTGGGACAGACCCTGAGCTCCCTGTGCTGGGGACAGACCCTGAGCTCCCTGTGCTGGGACAGACCCTGAGCTCCCTGTGCTGGGACAGACCCTGAGCTCTCTCCAGGGACAGACCCTGAGCTCCCTGTGCTGGGACAGACCCTGAGCTCTCTCCAGGGACAGGCCCTGAGCTCCCTGTGCTGGGGACAGAGCCTGAGCTCCCTGTGCTGGGGACAGAGCCTGAGCTCCCTGTGCTGGGGACAGAGCCTGAGCTCCCTGTGCTGGGGACAGAGCCTGAGCTCCCTGTGCTGGGGACAGAGCCTGAGCTCCCTGTGCTGGGGACAGAGCCTGAGCTCCCTGTGCTGGGGACAGAGCCTGAGCTCCCTGTGCTGGGAGAGACCCTGAGCCCCCTCCAGGGACAGACCCTGAGCCCCCTCCAGGGACAGACCCTGAGCTCCCTGTGCTGGGGACAGACCCTGAGCTCCCTGTGCTGGGACAGACCCTGAGCTGGGGACAGACCCTGAGCTCCCTGTGCTGGGGACAGAGCCTGAGCTCCCTGTGCTGGGGACAGACCCTGAGCTGCCTGTGCTGGGACAGAGCCTGAGCTCCCTGTGCTGGGGACAGGCCCTGAGCTCCCTGTGCTGGGGACAGAGCCTGAGCTCCCTGTGCTGGGAGAGACCCTGAGCTCCCTGTGCTGGGGACAGACCCTGAGCTCCCTGTGCTGGGTCAGACCCTGTGCTGGGGACAGACCCTGAGCTCCCTGTGCTGGGGACAGACCCTGAGCTCCCTGTGCTGGGGACAGACCCTGAGCTCCCTGTGCTGGGACAGACCCTGAGCTCCCTGTGCTGGGGACAGAGCCTGAGCTCCCTGTGCTGGGACAGGCCCTGGTCTCCCTGCAGCTCAGAGCCCACCCAAGGGTGCAGGAGGGGGGGAGCAGCACGGGTGTGCAGTGCCCGGCCTGTGCCAGTGCTGGAGCTGCACCTGGAGCTGCTGGTCCTGCAGCCAGGGGTGTGCCAGGGTGAGTGTGCACAGCCAGGGTGAGTGTGCACAGCCAGGGTGAGTGTGCACAGCCAGGGGTGTGCCAGGGCTGTCCCTGTGCATCCCACATCCCCAGGGACGGGGGGGTTGTGCCCCCTGTGCTCAGGTGAGACCCCACCTGCAGAGCTGCCCCAGCCCTGGGGATTCCAACAGCACAAGGACCTGGAGCTGCTGCAGAGAGCCCAGAGGAGGCCCCAGAGCTGCTCCAGGGCTGGAGCTCCTCTGCTCTGGAGCCAGGCTGGGAGAGCTGGGGGTGCTCACCTGGACAGGAGAAGCTCCAGGGAGAGCTCCGAGCCCCTGGCAGGGCCTGAAGGGGCTCCAGGAGAGCTACAGAGGGGCTGGGGACAAGGGACAGAGGGACAGGGCCCAGGGAATGGCTCCCAGTGCCAGAGGGCAGGGCTGGCTGGGATTTGGGGCAGGAATAGTGTCCCTGTGTGACCCAGGCAGGGAGCACTCCCAGAGCTCACACAGCCCCAGCTCCTGGGCACTGCAGCAGGAAATCCTTTCCTCAGGTCACCCACAGGGACTTCCTATGAAAAACCCACCCCAAATCCCCTCAGCCTCAACAATTCCAGCTCACACATCCCTCCCTGCCCACAGAGCACCCCAACAAACAGCCTGGCTGGGGCTTCCAGCCAGGGATGGGATGGGGAGGGGTCCTTGTGGCCCCAGCACAGCCCCAGCAGGGCAGAGCAGAGCAGGGAACGCTCAGAAGCTGCACCCTGAGCACTCTGCTGAGCACAGGGAGAGGAAAAGCAGCGACTCCAGGGCCTGAGCAGGCAGAAGATCCCAGAGAAGTTCTCTGCTGCACAGCACGAGTCCTGCCAGCACTGGAACACCACCAGGGCACCTTCAGCCTCAGCCCTGGGAGCAGCCACAGGACACTGCAGAGGTTACCACGGAATCCTGGAGTGCTTTGGGTGGAAAGGAACCCAACAGATCAGCCAGATCCAGGGGCAGGGACACCTCCCACTGCCTCAGGCTGCTCCAAACCCCATCCAGGGCACTGCCAGGGCTCCAGGGGCAGCCCCAGCTGCTCTGGGCACCCTGTGCCAGGGCCTGCCCACCCTGCCAGGGAACAATTCCTGCCCCAAATCCCAGCCAGCCCTGCCCTCTGGCACTGGGAGCCATTCCCTGCATCCTCCTTCTCCATCCCTTGTAAATTGTCTGTCTCCATCTTTCTTGTTCACCCCACCAGGCACAGTTAGGTCACCCCGGAGCTTCTCCTCTCCAGGCTGGACAATCCCAGCTCTCTCAGCCTTTCCTCACAGCAGAGCTGCTCCATCCCTCTGATCACCTCAGTGCCTTCCCTGTCCTTGCTGCCACTCTGCTCCCTGTTCCATGGGGGAAGTCTGGAGGCTGCTGTGGAGCCCAGCAGGCTCTTCCTGGAGAGCCTGGGACGAGTTTTTCACTTCTCACTGAGGTGCTGAACGTGGTGGTGCTGCAGAAGATTCAGGGATTGACCCCAGCTTGATAGCTGGAGCTGGTAAAGGCTCCCTGGATTTTTTTTTTTTTTTTTTCTGGAGGGAGTTGTTTCTCGCTCTGTGGGGCTGTTTGGTGTTGGCTCTGTTTGGTTTTGAAGGCCCTGGGGATTAATTATCACAGCTCCTTCCCCTGTTCCCAGGTTGTGTCCAGGGGTGAATTTCCAATGCAGACACCGAGCTGTGGTGAGGCTTGGTCTGTCCTAGCTGTGAAATGCCTTTTCCACCTTTCAGAGGTGCCTTTTAAACCTTCAGAGGGGTCAGGGGCAGGTGGTGGCCACAGCTCAGGGGCCTGAGGTGGTGTCTGGTGTCCTCTGGCCGGGGAATTACCTTGGCACTGCTTCCAGGGAAACAGACTCCTGGCTGCACAAGGCTGAGCTGGGGCTTGGCACAGACTCTGTCACATGTTCCTGGAGAAGGGCACTTTGCTTCCCTCCTCACTCACACAGCAGATCCTGGTCAGCTGCAGCTCTTGGATGGGTTTTTCCCTGATTATTTTTTCACGTTTTTCCTGAAGGATTTCTGTGCTGGGGCACCTCCAGTGCTGGGGGCAGCTCTGACAGGAGAGACCTGGAGGGGCTGGAGCGTGTCCAGGGCAGGGAGTGGAGCCCCAGGAACAGCTGAGGGAGCTGGGAAAGGGGCTGAGCCTGGAGCAAAGGAGGCTCAGGGGGGACCTTGTGGCTCTGCACAGCTCCCTGCCAGGAGGGGACAGCCAGGGGGGTTCGGGCTCTGCTCCCAGGGCACAGGGACAGGACAAGGGGAAATGGCCTCAGGCTGTGCCAGGGCAGGCTCAGCTGGGACAGCAGCAGGAATTTCCCCATGGAAAGGGAGCTCAGGCCTTGGAACTGCCCAGGGAGGTTGGCAGTGCCCAGCCCTGGAGGTGTCCCAGGAATTCCTGGAGGTGGCACTGAGTGCTCTGGGCTGGGGACAAGGTGGGGATGGGGCACAGCTGGGACTGGGTGACCTTGCAGGGCTTTTCCAGCCTCAGGGACCCTGGGGTTCTCTGAAGTTCCAACAATCTCTGCCTGAAGCATTGTTCAGCTCAGATCTCTGACCTCCTTCAGGCCCTCAGGGATGTTTTGGGGTCATTCTCAGCAAGTGCAGCCCCCAGCTCTCTGCCCTGCAGTGCAGAGAAATGAGTTGTGCTGGAAGTGTCCAAGGCCAGGCTGGGCAGGGCTTGGAGCCACCTGGGGCAGTGGGAAGTGTCCCCTGGCCCTGGCTGAGGGTGGCAC
Source organism: Phylloscopus trochilus trochilus (assembly GCA_016584745.2). Classification (NCBI taxonomy): domain Eukaryota; kingdom Metazoa; phylum Chordata; class Aves; order Passeriformes; family Phylloscopidae; genus Phylloscopus; species Phylloscopus trochilus. Next base: position 1,305,166 of record WQNJ02000101.1, read on the forward strand.
TGGATGAGCTTTCAGGTCCCTCCATCTCAAACCACTCTGGGGTTCTGTGAGGTCTGCAGGGAAGATTTTCCTTCCTTTTCAGTGTTTCATTTCCTTTATGCCAGGAATTCCTGGAGGTGGCACTGAGTGCCCTGGGCTGGGGACAGGGTGGGGATGGGGCACAGGTTGGGCTCGATGGGCTGGGAGGGAATTTCCAGCCTGAGTGGTTCTGGATTGTGGGATTCTGGGGTTCTGAGATTCTGGGGTTCTGGGATTCTGAGATTCTGGGATTCTGAGATTCTGGGTTCCTGGGATTCTGGGATTCTGAGTTTCTGGGGTTCTGAGATTCTGGGTTTCTGGGGTTCTGAGATTCTGGAGTTCTGAGATTCTCGGATTCTGAGATTCTGGGGTTCTGAGATTCTGGGGTTTTGGGGTTCTGAGATTCTGAGTTTCTGGGTTCCTGGGATTCTGAGATTCTCGGATCCTGGGGTGCTGGGATCCTGGGGTGCTGGGATCCTGGGGTGCTGGGATCCTGGGGTGCTGGGATTCTGGAGTTCTGGGGTTCTGAGATTCTGGGGTTCTGAGATTCTGGAGTTCTGGGATTCTGAGATTCTGGGATTCTGAGATTCTGGGATTCTGAGATTCTGGGATTCTGGGTTCCTGGGATTCTGAGATTCCAGGGTTCTGAGTTTCCGGGGTTCTGGGATTCTGGGGTTCTGGGATTCTGAGTTTCTGGGATTCTGAGATTCTGAGATTCAGTGCTCTGGGCTGGGGACAAGGTGGGGATGGGGCACAGCTGGGATTTGATGCTCTGGGGAGGGATTTTCCAGCCTCAGGGAGCCTGGGATTCTGTGGCTTCCCAGTAGAGACAACCTTGCAGGTGTGAGTTCAGCTTGATCCTCTGACACCTGCGCTTGGGGTCCTGGAAGTTGTAGTGAGCTGAAATCTCCTCGAAGCTCCTCCTGGGCATCTCTACCAGACAAATGGAGACTTAAAAATGATTCCTGTGTGGAAACAGAAGTGGTGAAGGACGAGGTGGAAGTGTAATCCCCTCTCATGGCCGGGGCAAAGCAGCAGACTACAAAATCCTCCTTCCAGTCACCCTAATCCAATTATTGGCCTGCACTTTGGAAACACACTCATTTCCAAGTTCCCTTTGCTCCTGCTGGGAATTTTAACCTCTTGCAGCAGCTCTGAGGTGCTGCAGATGCCAGCCCTGTGCAGGTGAATTGCTGTGGAGCTCAGTGGATCCATTTCCCACCTCTGGGGCTGGCTCGGGTGGGGGCTCCTTTGGTTGCTCTAATTACAATTAGTAGTACAACTCCTTCAAAAGCTCCCCCCAGGGGCTGGCTCTTGGCTTTGGCAGTGCAGCCCCACCTGTGCCAGGGGTTGGAAAAGCTCTGGAATGTTGTTTCCCTGTGCAGAGCAGGGTGGGGAATCCCCAGGCCCGCCCTCCCAGTGCCTCTGCCAGCAGCATCCCAGGGGGAAGGGTGGGCAGCTCCTCACAGCACTGCCCTGCTCCAGGAGAAGGCTTCAAGTGCTGAGGAAGGATCCCAAAGGCATTCTCTGTATTTTATAGAGTCAGTTTGGGTTGGAAAAGACCTTAAATCTGATCCCATCCCACTCCTGCCCTGGCAGGGACACCTCCCACTGCCCCAGGCTGCTCCAAACCCCATCCAGGGCACTACCAGGGCTCCAGGGGCAGCCCCAGCTGCTCTGGGCACCCTGTGCCAGGGCCTGCCCACCCTGCCAGGGAACAATTCCTGCCCCAAATCCCAGCCAGCCCTGCCCTGGGGCACTGGGAGCCATTCCCTGGCTGCTGTCCCTCTGTCCCTCTGTCCCTCTGTCCCTCTGTCCCTCTGTCCCTCTGTCCCTCTGTCCCTCTGTCCCTCTGTCCCTCTGTCCCTCTGTCCCTCTGTCCCTTGTCCCCAGCCCCTCTGCAGCTCTCCTGGAGCCCCTTCAGGCCCTGCCAGGGGCTCGGAGCTCTCCCCAGGGCTCCGTTTTTTCCTTCCCCCCCCAACCCTGGATCTGCATCCCACAGGATTTGGCTGCTGAGAGTCAGAAGCCCAGCCCGGAGCCATCCCAGGCAGCAGCACCTTGGGATCCCAGAGTGGTTTGGGTGGGAAAGGGGCCTTAAATCCCCCCCAGTGCCCCCCCTGCCCTGGCAGGGACACCTCCCACTGCCCCAGGCTGCTCCCAGCTCCAGTGTCCAGCCTGGGTGGCTCCAGAACTTGGGGAGAGAGAAAATAATGAGGCTGTGAGTGGAGATACTTTGCAGGAGTTTGTGCTGAGTGAAGGAAAGGATCCCTCTCTCTCTCTCTCTCTCTGGGATATGCTGGGAAAACCATCAATTAAAGGATTAAACACCCTCAAATTACTTCATAGAATCCCAGAATGGTTTGGGTTGGAAAGGACCTTAAAGCCCATCCCATCCCAGCCCTGCCCTGGCAGGGACACCTCCCACTGCCCCAGGCTGCTCCCAGCCCCAGTGTCCAGCCTGGCCTTGGGCACTGCCAGGGCTCCAGGGGCAGCCCCAGCTGCTCTGGGAATCCCATCCCAGGGAACAATTCCTGTTTCAAGCCATCAATGGGCTGTAGGTGTGGATTTGACCTCAGAGCTCACACTTCTGCCTGGTCTCTCATTTCATTTTAGCAGGAGGGGTTTGGAGACCTCTCTGCACCCCAGGCAGCTCAGATCTGTACTTGGCTGAGCCAATTTCAGGGCAAAGCTTTTGCAAGCAGAGCCCCAAAGGCAGAGATGTTTCCTGGATTTAAAACCCCAGCTTGGTTTGGCTTGGGAGGGAGCTCAGGGGTCACCGTGTCCCAGCCCTGCCATGGCCTTGGCAGCACCTGCAGGAGCTGGAAATGGGCACTGCAGGAAATGGTCACTTTTGGGGGCTGGGAGAAATGGCTCAGCCTCTGCTCAGTGTGCCTGGATGTGCTCTCAGGTGCTTTTTTTGTTTTATTTTCTTTTGTAAAGAGGGAAATCCAAATCCTGCAGAAGTGGGATGTGGTGCCCCAGGTGGGATTTGCTTGAGCACAGACACGACAGAGGGAGGTGTGAGTTCCTGCCCAGGCTCAGCAGGGCTGGCTGGACACCTTCCTGTGCCTCTGGACGTGTCAAACACACCAGAACCCCATGCTGGAGATTCAGATTTGCCTTTTTTCCCTGTGATTTCTGCTTCTCTGGGTCTGTTTGGAGGAGTAAGAGCAGAGGGCCAGGAGCAGCTGGGACATCCAGAACCGTTCCTGGAGGGTCTAAATCATCTCTGCTGAGGGGTGGGATGGTGCTGGAGGTGTGTCCCAAATGCAGCCTCAGTGGGACACAGGGCCAGGGCCTGCAGTGCTGCTGAGCAGCCCCTGAGGTGAAATGGGATGGCTGGGGAATTGTGCCCTTGGCTTGCAGCCCCTGCAGGGCAGGGATGAAAGGCCTGAGGAGTGATGGGGTCCCAGGATGGTTTGTGTTGGAAGGGACCTTAAAGCTCCTCCTGCCATGGGCAGGGATATCTGCTCTTCCAGGCTTTAGGTGGTTAAGGTGTTGGTTTTCCTTATTTCCTTGTGCTGGGAGGGTTTGAGGGCCCTTTCCTTTCTCTTTCCTTTCTCTTTCCTTTCTCTTTCCTTTCTCTTTCCTTTCTCTTTCCTTTCTCTTTCCTTTCTCTCTCCTTTCCCTCTCCTTTCCCTCTCCTTTCCCTCTCCTTTCCCTCTCCTTTCCCTCTCCTTTCCCTCTCCTTTCCCTCTCCTTTCCCTCTCCTTTCCCTCTCCTTTCCCTCTCCTTTCCCTCTCCTTTCCCTCTCCTTTCCCTCTCCTTTCCCTCTCCTTTCCCTCTCCTTTCCTTTCTCTTTCCCCTGCTTTCCCTTTCCTTTCCCTTTCCTTTCCCTTTCCTTTCCCTTTCCTTTCCCTTTCCTTTCCCTCTCCTTTCCCCTGTGTTCCAGAGGGGGAAGGGATGTAGGAGAGCAGCTGCCCAGGCTCACCTTGGCTCCTGTGTCCTCCCTGACCACCTGAGCGTGGGGATCTGGTGGCTCCAGGTGTTTGGGGTCACCTTTATCTCCAGGGGAGGAGCAGAGGTGGCACCCAGCAGCTCTCTGGGCTGGAGCCAAGGCGAGGGTTGCTCTCAGGTGGGAGTGGCTGGTGCCAGAGGGCTTTTCCAGCCTGGGGGGAATCCCTGGATTGTGCCAGCCCCACCCTCGCTGCCCACGAGGGTGTGACTCCATCCAGGAGCTTTGCTTTCCTTAATTAAAAGAGGAGGTGATGCTATTTTTAGCTGGGATTAAGAGCCCTGGTGCTGCTGCTGCTTCCCACTCTGTGCTGGCACACGAGGTGGTGCAGCCCGGGGAAGGGAGCTGTGCCAGAGGTATGGGGGACACTTGGGACACTGTGGCCACTCAGGTCACTTGGGACACTGCACTCTGGCCTCTCTGGTCAGTCAGGACACTCAGGGCTACTCTGGGCACTCAAGGCATTCCTCCTGGGAGGGGATGGCCCTGGGCTCCGTGCTGGCTGTGAGGCTCAGGTGGGAGAGCTGAGCAGGTTTTGCTGCCTCTCTCTCTGCAGAGCACGTGTTGATCCAGGTGGAAACTCCTCAGCTGCTGAGGATTTAGGAAGTTTGAAGTTCTGTTTGAACCCAAATGGAAGCGCTGCTGCTGTTTGTTTCTGGCACTGGGCTCCAGTTTGAAACCCCTCTTTGCACGAGGGAATAACCAACAGGAGGAATTCCAAAGTGCAGTCTCTGGTCAGTCAGGCCACTCGGGGCACTCTGGCCACTCTGGTCCACTTTGGGCCCCTCTGGCCACTCTGGGCCACTCTGGGCCACTCAGGCCACTTTGGGTGACTCTGGGCCACTCAGGCCACTCCAGCCACTCAGGGCACTTGGGAGACTCTGGCCACTCAGGGCCACTCTGAGCTACTCTGGCCATTTGGCCCCTCTGGTCACTCTGGGTCACTCTGGCCACTTTGGGCCACTCTGGTCACTCTGGGCCACTCTGGCCCCCAGGAGCTGGGTGCCTGAGGGGACATTCAGGCAGGGGACAGAGGTGGCAGGAGTTGAGGGCACCAGCAGCTCTGAGTCCAGGGGAGCAGCAGCAGCTCTGAGTTCAGGGGAGCAGCAGCAGCTCTGAGTCCAGGGGAGCAGCAGCAGCTCTGAGTCCAGGGGAGCAGCAGCAGCTCTGAGTCCAGGGGAGCAGCAGCAGCTCTGAGTCCAGGGGAGCAGCAGCAGCTCTGAGTCCAGGGGAGCAGCAGCAGCTCTGAGTCCAGGGGAGCAGCAGCAGCTCTGAGTCCAGGGGAGCAGCAGCAGCTCTGAGTCCAGGGGAGCAGCAGCAGCTCTGAGTCCAGGGGAGCAGCAGCAGCTCTGAGTCCAGGGGAGCAGCAGCAGCTCTGAGTCCAGGGGAGCAGCAGCAGCTCTGAGTCCAGGGGAGCAGCAGCAGCTCTGAGTCCAGGGGAGCAGCAGCAGCTCTGAGTTCAGGGGAGCAGCAGCAGCTCTGAGTTGAGAGGAGCAGCAGCAGCTCTGAGTTGAGAGGAGCAGCAGCAGCTCTGAGTCCAGGGGAGCAGCAGCTCTGAGTCCAGGGGAGCAGCAGCTCTGAGTTGAGGGGAGCAGCAGCTCTGAGTCCAGGGGAGCAGCAGCTCTGAGTCCAGGGGAGCAGCAGCTCTGAGTTGAGGGGAGCAGCAGCTCTGAGTTGAGGGGAGCAGCAGCTCTGAGTTGAGGGGAGCAGCAGCTCTGAGTTGAGGGGAGCAGCAGCAGCTCTGAGTTCAGGGGAGCAGCAGCAGCTCTGAGTTGAGGGGAGCAGCAGCTCTGGGTTCAGCAGCAGCTCTGGGTTCAGCAGCAGCAGCTCTGAGTCCAGGGCAGCAGCAGCAGCTCTGAGTCCAGGGCAGCAGCAGCAGCTCTGAGTCCAGGGCAGCAGCAGCAGCTCTGAGTCCAGGGCAGCAGCAGCAGCTCTGAGTCCAGGGCAGCAGCAGCAGCTCTGAGTCCAGGGCAGCAGCAGCAGCTCTGAGTCCAGGGCAGCAGCAGCAGCTCTGAGTCCAGGGCAGCAGCAGCAGCTCTGAGTCCAGGGCAGCAGCAGCAGCTCTGAGTCCAGGGCAGCAGCAGCAGCTCTGAGTCCAGGGCAGCAGCAGCAGCTCTGAGTCCAGGGCAGCAGCAGCAGCTCTGAGTCCAGGGCAGCAGCAGCAGCTCTGAGTCCAGGGCAGCAGCAGCAGCTCTGAGTCCAGGGCAGCAGCAGCAGCTCTGAGTCCAGGGCAGCAGCAGCAGCTCTGAGTCCAGGGCAGCAGCAGCAGCTCTGAGTCCAGGGGAGCAGCAGCTCTGAGTCCAGGGGAGCAGCAGCTCTGAGTCCAGGGGAGCAGCAGCAGCTCTGAGTTCAGGGCAGCAGCAGCTCTGAGTCCAGGGGAGCAGCAGCAGCTCTGAGTTCAGGGCAGCAGCAGCTCTGAGTTCAGGGCAGCAGCAGCTCTGAATTCAGCATCAGCAGCTCTGAGTTCAGGGGAGCAGCAGCTCTGAATTCAGCATCAGCAGCTCTGAGTTCGGGATCAGCAGCTCTGAGTTCAGGGGAGCAGCAGCTCTGAGTCCAGGGGAGCAGCAGCAGCTCTGAGTCCAGGGGAGCAGCAGCAGCTCTGGGTTCAGCAGCAGCTCTGAGCTCAGCAGCAGCTCCGGTGGCTTTGCCTGCCCAGGCTGCCCTGCAGAGCTCCTGGAAAAGCTGCTCCAGGCTGGGCTGGCTCCCTGCCCTGCCCTGCTTTGGGATTTCCTGGTGGGGCTGCCGTGCAGCTTTGGGACTCTGACCCCTTCCCTGTCTGCTCTCCAGCTGCACGATTCCCAGGAATTTGCCAGCTGGGAAATGCTGACGTGCCCCAGCCCTGTGCCAGCTCCCCTGGCTGAAGGCAGGTGCTGCTGCTGCAGGGCTTGAGCTCAAACGTGAATTTAATTCCAAAAATCTCTGTTGGGAGCCAAAGCTGCCAGCTCAGTGCACAAAAAAAAAATAAAAAAAATCCTCCTGCTTGATTTGTTTTGTGTGTGGATCCTGAATTCTTGTGCTGTGTGGAGGAACCTTGTTGGGTTATTGTGAATTTGGATGTTTTGCAGCGCTTTAAGGTCTGAAAGTGCTGTTTTCTTCACAATGATGGGTAAATGCACTTCAGGAATTCTCTACGAATCCATTTCCCACAGAGCCTCAACGGACAGCCAGGAGAGTGCTGCAGCAAGTCTGGTTTAGGAATAATTAATAATTAATAATCAGAGCTGATAATTATCTCTTGCTGATAATTGGGACTTTCTGGTGTCAGTTTTAGATGCCCTGTACAACCCCTCAGCCTTCTCCAAGCTTCAGGGATAGCACAGAGGGTTTTTTTTTTTTTGGAAAAGGCCCCACCAAGGGACCCTCTCCCAGCTCATCCCCACCTGAGGGGGTGTTGCACTCAAACCCCACCTCAAAGGAGCTGTTCCAGTTTCTCTGCTGGGCTCAATTCAGGCTCCCAGGCCAGAAGCTTTTGAGTTGTTTTGTAGGGGGTCACTCCTGGTTTTCCCCACAAAATCCCACCCTGGACAGCAAACCTCTCCTCTGCGGGGTTGCTGTGATCCTGTCGGGTTTCTTGCAGCCTGAGGAGTTGGGCTGGATTCCTGTGGGTGTCTTCCAGCTCAGGATATCCTGTGATTCTCTGGAGCTGTTTATTCTCCACTTCGAGCTGGGCTTGCCCAGTAACTGCCTGGGAGCTCAGGGCAGTCTCAGAATGCTCGTGGTGCCTTTTGCTTGGACAGGTTTTCCACAGATCCAGAAATTTTCTGTTTGGAGAAGCCCTTCAGTGTCCTTCTGGACAGATGTTTGGAATGAAACATCTCAAATACAATTTAAGAGGCAGGGCTGGCTGGGATTTGGGGCAGGAATTGTTCCCTGGCAGGGTGGGCAGGCCCTGGCACAGGGTGCCCAGAGCAGCTGGGGCTGCCCCTGGAGCCCTGGCAGTGCCCAAGGCCAGGCTGGACACTGGGGCTGGGAGCAGCCTGGGGCAGTGGGAGGTGTCCCTGCCAGGGCAGGGGTGGCACTGGGGGGGATTTGGGGTCCCTGCCAGGGCAGGGCTGGGATGGGATGGGATGGGCTTTAAGGTCCTTTCCAACCCAAACCATTCTGGGATTCTATGAAGTTATTTGAGGGTGTTTAATCCTTTAATTGATGGTTTTCCCAGCATATCCCAGAGAGAGAGAGAGAGAGAGGGATCCTTTCCTTCACTCAGGACAATCTCCACTCACAGCCTCATTATTTTCTCTCTCCCCAAGTTCTGGAGCCACCCAGGCTGGACACTGGGGCTGGGAGCAGCCTGGGGCAGTGGGAGGTGTCCCTGCCAGGGCAGGGGGGACACTGTGGGGCTCTGAGCTCCCTTCCCAAACCCAAACCACTCTGGGATCCCTGTGTTGGTTCCTGCCCTTGCTGGATCCAGCCCCATGTCCCTGTCCTGCCCCACCTTCTCAGGGTGGTTTTCAGCAGGGACAAGCCCTGGAGCTGCTGTGGCAGCAGAGCCCTCCCGTGTCCTGCCCCAGGCCCAGCTGAGCAGGTGCCTGTCCAGGTCCCCAAGCAGCCAGGTGGCTCTGGGATGTCTTCTCCCGAGCAGGGTGACAGCTCAGTGGCCTTTCCTGGCTTGTTGTGGCACTGGGCTGTTCATTCATTGTGTCCAGTTTTGGGCCCCTCAGGTCAGGATGGACATTGAGTGCAGTGTCCAGCTCTGGGTGTCCCAGGATGGACATTGAGTGCAGTGTCCAGCTCTGGCCCCTCAGTTCAGGATGGACACTGAGATGCTCAAACACATCCAGAGGAGGCAATGAGGCTGCTGAGAGGTTTGGAGCACAAACCCTGTGAGGAACAACTGAGGGAGCTGGGGTTGCTCAGCCTGGAGAAAAGGAGACTCAGAGGTGATCTTATCACTCTACAACTCCCTGAAGGGTGGTTGCAGTCAGTTGGGGGTTGGTCTCTTTCTCCAGGCAACAACAGAGAGAGAGAATGAGAGGATTCAGCCTCAAGCTGTATCAAGGGAAGTGTAGGTTGGATATCAGGAAAAAGTTCTTCACAGAAAGAGTGACCAAGTTCTGGAATGGCCTGCCTGGGGAGGTGGTGGGGTCACCATCCCTGGAGGTGTTTAAGGAAAGCCTGGATGTGGCACTTGGTGCCATGGTCTGGTTGAGGTGTTAGAGCTGGGTTGGACTTGATGATCCTGAAGATCTCTTCCAACCTGGAAATTCTGTGATTCCTCCCTGACCTGCTTCCTGCCTGAGCGGAGCAGATCCTTCAATCTGGGTCAAGCCCTTCCCACCTTCCCCAGGGGCTCCCTCGGTGTTTTCTGGGCTGCTCAGGGGTGACTCAGCAGGAATTTCACACCCACCCGGGGCTTTTTATAGCTGACCCACTTCTGGCCCAGGTTTGCATTGCAGGGGGGATTCACTGCTGGCAGCAGATGTGCAGCTTTTGCTGCAGCTGGAATTCTCCTTCGGGGAGGGGCTCCATGCTGGCTGTGAGGCTCAGATGTGAGAGCTGAGCAGGTTTTGCTGCCTCTCTCTCTGCAGAGCATGTGCTGATCCAGGTGGAAACTCCTCAGCTGCTGAGGATTTGGGAGGTTTGAGTTCTGTTTGAGCCCAAATGGAAGCGCTGCTGGTGTTTGTTTCTGGCACTGGGCTCCAGTTTTAAACCCCTCTTTGCAGGAGGGAATAACCAACAGGAGCAGTTCCAAAGTGCCCTTGTGCCAGAGCTCTGTCCTGGTCACCCAGGGAGTGTCTGGAGCCAGCCCTGGTCACCCAGGGAGTGTCTGGAGCCAGCCCTGGTCACTCAGGAAGTGTCTGGAGCCAGCCCTGGTCACTCAGGGAGTGTCTGGAGCCAGCCCTGGTCACCCAGGGAGTGTCTGGAGCCAGCCTTGGTCACCCAGGGAGTTGCTGGAGCCAGTGCTGGTCACTCAGGGAGTGTCTGGAGCCTGTCCTGGTCACCCAGGGAGTGTCTGGAACCAGCCCTGGTCATCCAGGGAGTTGCTGGAGCCTGTCCTGGTCCCTCAGGGAGTGTCTGGAGCCAGCCCTGGTCACCCAGGGAGTTGCTGGTTAACCTGTCCTGGTCCCTCAGGGAGTGTCTGGAGCCAGCCCTGGTCACCCAGGGAGTTGCTGGTGCCAGCCCTGGTCACCCAGGGAGTTGCTGGAGCCTGTCCTGGTCACTCAGGGAGTGTCTGGAGCCTGTCCTGGTCACTCAGGGAGTGTCTGGAGCCAGCCCTGGTCACTCAGGGAGTGTCTGGAGCCTGTCCTGGTCACCCAGGGAGTTTCTGGAGCCAGCCCTGGTCACCCAGGGAGTGTCTGGAGCCTGTCCTGGTCACTCAGGGAGTTGCTGGAGCCAGCCCTGGTCACTCAGTGAGTGGCTGGAGCCTGTCCTGGTCCCTCAGGGAGTGTCTGGAGCCCGCCCTGGTCACTCAGGGAGTGTCTGGAGCCAGCGCTGGTCACCCAGGGAGTTGCTGGAGCCAGCCTTGGTCACCCAGGGAGTGGCTGGAGCCTGTCCTGGTCACCCAGGGAGTGTCTGGAGCCAGCCTTGGTCACCCAGGGAGTGTCTGGAGCCTGTCCTGGTCCCTCAGGGAGTGTCTGGAGCCAGCCTTGGTCACCCAGGGAGTGTCTGGAGCCAGCCCTGGTCACTCAGGGAGTTGCTGGAGCCAGCCCTGGTCACCCAGGGAGTGTCTGGAGCCAGCCCTGGTCACCCAGGGAGTTGCTGGAGCCTGTCCTGGTCACTCAGGGAGTTGCTGGAGCCAGCCCTGGTCACCCAGGGAGTGTCTGGAGCCAGCGCTGGTCACCCAGGGAGTGTCTGGAGCCTGTCCTGGTCACCCAGGGAGTTGCTGGATCCTGTCCTGGTCACCCAGGGAGTGTCTGGAGCCAGCCCTGGTCACTCAGGGAGTGTCTGGAGCCAGCCCTGGTCACCCAGGGAGTGTCTGGAGCCAGCCCTGGTCACCCAGGGAGTGTCTGGAGCCTGTCCTGGTCTCTCAGGGAGTGTCTGGAGCCAGCCCTGGTCACCCAGGGAGTGTCTGGAGCCAGCCCTGGTCACCCAGGGAGTGTCTGGAGCCTGTCCTGGTCACCCAGGGAGTGTCTGGAACCTGTCCTGGTCACCCAGGGAGTGTCTGGAGCCAGCCCTGGTCACCCAGGGAGTGTCTGGAGCCTGTCCTGGTCACCCAGGGAGTGTCTGGAGCCTGTCCTGGTCACCCAGGGAGTGTCTGGAGCCAGCCCTCGTCACTCAGGGAGTTGCTGGAGCCAGCCCTGGTCACTCAAGGAGTGTCTGGAGCCTGTCCTGGTCACTCAGGGAGTTGCTGGTGCCAGCCCTGGTCACTCAGGGAGTGTCTGGTGCCAGCCCTGGTCACTCAGGGAGTTGCTGGAAGTGCAGCTTTCCCCACTGGGAATTCCTGAGCCCCCTTACATTCCATCCCATAATTTGGGAGTGCCAGTGGGCAGTAGGGCCAGAGCAGGAGGGTTCCTCTGGCCTCTGTTGCAATGGGGAGCAGAACTTTGAGCTGAGTTCAGCAAAATCTTAATTCAAAGAGGTTGGGAAGGATGGTTGAGTTTGGGAAAGCTCTCCGAGCCCATTGAGCCCAGCCGAGGTGTGAAAGTGAGGAAATGGATTTTCTCCTGCTGATCCTGGGAGTTTGGAACCAGGAACCAGGGCCAGCAGGGCTTGGAATGAGAGGATTTTAAGGTCCCTTCCAGGCCCCAACCCTTCTGTGATTCCTGGACCAGGGCAGTCTTTAGGAAGCCCAGTTGATGTTGATTTTATCTTCTTTTTCTGCCAGATTAAATGGGATTAAATGCTCCAGTTGGAGTTTATTAGTTCTTATCTCTGGTACAGTCTCACAAGCCGTGAGTTCTTGCTAACAAAATAAAAATGGAGTCACATCTATCTCTCTACAAGCTCTTTTAAGCACTAATTGTGCAATTATGAAAGGACACCTGAATTATTTTCACTTTTAACCCAATAACCAAACACCCATGGCCCACAGTGCAGATTTTTCTACCCAATTACCAAACACTCCCCAGATCCAGGGAGAAGAAGCTGAAAAACAGCTTGGCCAACACCCCAAATCCTCCAGCTTGCTTTTTATATAAATATGACTCTGTGCTAAACCTGTGAGTGTCTAGAGCCAGTCTTCAGTGATGTTGATTTTATCTTCTTTTTCTGCCAGAGCTGGGATTAAATTCTCCAGTTGGAGTTTGTTAGTTCTTATCTCTGGTACAGTCTCACAAGCTGTGAGCTCTGGCTAAAAAGGTGAAAAATGGCTCGGTCTCTATCTCTCTACAAGCTCTTTTAAGCACTAATTGTCCAATTATGAGATGACACCTGAATTATTTTTACTTTTAACCCAATAACCAACCAGCCATGGCCCGCAGTGCAGATTTTTCTACCCAATTACCAAACACCCCCCAGACCCAGGGAAAAGAAGCTGAAAAAGAGCTCAGCCAACACCCCAAATCCTCCAGCTTGCTTTTTATATAAATATTACTCTGTGCTAAACCTGTGAGTATCTGCAGCCAGTCTTCAGTGATGTTGATTTTATCTTTTTCTTCTGCCAGAGCTGGGATTAAATGCTCCAGTCGGAGTTTGTTATTTCTTATCTCTGGTACAGTCTCACAAGCTGTGAGTTCTGGCTAAAAAGGTGAAAAATGGAGCCACATCTATCTCTCTGCAAGGCCTTTTAAGCACTGATTGTCCAATTAGGAGATGACACCTGAATTATTTTTACTTTTAACCCAATAACCAACCACCCATGGCCCGCAGTGCAGATTTTTCTACCCAATTACCAAACACCCCCCAAACCCAGGGAGAAGACGCTGAAAAAGAGCTCAGCCAACACCCCAAATCCTCCAGCTTGCTTTTTATATAAATATTACTTTATTCTAAACCTGTGAGTGTCTGGAGCCAGTCTTCAGTGATGTTGATTTTATCTTTTTCTTCTGCCAGAGCTGGGATTAAATGCTCCAGTTGGAGTTTATTAGTTCTTATCTCTGCTACAGTCTCACAAGCTGTGAGTTCTGGCTAAAAAGGTGAAAAATGGAGCGATATCTATCTCTCTACAACCTCTTTTAAGCACTAATTATCCAATTATGAGATGACACCTGAGTTATTTTTACTTTTAACCCAATAACCAAACACCCATGGCCCGCAGTGCAGATTTTTCTACCCAATTACCAAACACCCCCCAGACCCAGGGAAAAGAAGCTGAAAAAGAGCTCAGCCAACACCCCAAATCCTCCAGCTTGCTTTTGATATAAATATTACTCTATTTAAAACCCTTAAACTCTTGAGTTTTGCCCCCTGTGGGGTGACACACTGCTATTCTGGAAGCCTGGAGTGCCCAAGGCCAGGCTGGACATTGGGAGGTGTCCCTGCCATGACAGGGGTGGGATGGGATGGACTTTGGGGTCCCTCCCCACCCCAACCATTCCAGGATTGATGTTTTGTGGTGAACTGAGCTTGGCTGTGTCCTGTGGCCCAGCAGGATTTTATTTATTTACACGCAGTGACTGAACCAGAGCTGACTCAAGTGAAAGATCTGCCCTGGGGTTGAAAGGGGCAGAGAAGGGAGAATGTGCTTCAGGTGTACCTGTTCTCTCTAGAGGTTTATCTGGTTCTTTGTCTCTTTAATCCTCATTCCTGGTTCCTCTGGACCAGCTGGTCTGGCTGCAGCTGGAGGTGTGAATTGCTCTGGTTATCTGAGGAGGCTGGGAGCTGATATCAGACATTTCCTGAGGAGCAGCAGCTGAGGTTGTTATCAGGGCAGTGCAGGCTGATCCTGGGCTGGGGACACTGCCTTGTCCCCGGGGCTGGGCTTGCCCTGCAGGAGGAGCTTTGATCCTGACTTAGCAAAGCCTGGCTGAGCCAGGACAGGCCTGGGATCAGCCACAGATCCATTCAGGGTGGGAAGAGCTCCAGGGTCAGGGTCTGGGCCTTGTTCTGTGAGATCAGTGTGCTCTGGGGGGAGTCTGGAACCACCTGGCTTTGGGAAACACCAAACGTGGTCCCAGCACAGGGACCACTCAGGACAGGAGAGACCTGGAGGGGCTGGAGCATGTCCAGGGCAGGGAATGGAGCCCCAGGAGAGGCTGAGGGAGCTGGGAAAGGGGCTGAGCCTGGAGAAAAGGAGGCTCAAGGGGGGACCTTGTGGCTCTGCACAACTCCCTGCCAGGAGGGGACAGCCAGGGGGGGTCGGGCTCTGCTCCCAGGGCACAGGGACAGGACAAGGGGAAATGGCCTCAGGCTGGGCCAGGGCAGGCTCAGCTGGGACAGCAGCAGGAATTTCCCCATGGAAAGGGAGCTCAGGCCTTGGAACTGCCCAGGGAGGTTGGCAGTGCCCAGCCCTGGAGGTGTCCCAGGAATTCCTGGAGGTGGCACTGAGTGCTCTGGGCTGGGGACAAGGTGGGGATGGGGCACAGCTGGGACTGGGTGACCTTGCAAGGCTTTTCCAGCCTCAGGGACCCTGGGATGTTGTGCAAATCCCAGATCCCAAATCCCAGGTTCAGGATCCCGTATCCCAGATCCCACATCTCTGACTTTTTTTTTTGGGGGGGGGAACAAATTTGGGATTTTGGGGAACAATTCCTTCCTGGCAAGGTCTGGCACAGCTGCCCAGGGCAGTCCCCCATCCTTGGAAGGATTTAAAAGCCCTGTGGATGTGACACTTGGGGACATCAGTGCTGGGGGATGGGCTCTGCACTTGGTGATCTCCAAGGGCTGTTCCCATCTGAACCAGGATTCCAGGAATGGTTCCAGGAATCTCCTGGAGAGCAGAGGCACCTGGCAGAGCAGCCCAGCAGGATTTGCAGGGAGCCAGGCAGGGCTGGCAGGAGGCCAGAGCTGTCCAGCCTCACCCTGCTGAGCTTGGAGCTCCGTGGCAGGAGGGTCTGGGGAGGGTTCCTGGGACAGGGGAGCACCCAGGGACAGAACTCAGCATCTTCTCTGCCCTGGGGGAACTCACTCCCAATCCAGGGGTGACACATTCATGGGTTGTGCTGCTGCTGCAGCCTGAGGAGGCCTGAGGCTCAGGGGGTGACACAGAGCCCAGGAGGAAAGCACTCAGGGAGAGTTTGGGGTGCTGGAAATGCCCTGAGCTGCCTGTGAATGGACTCTGAGCTTCACTCCCCTCTTGATTGTGCCACCTGCAGCGGGAAAGGTTGAAAGCACAGATGGAAATGGAGATGTCCTGAGTTTCTGGCCTTGCCTGGGCTCCGAGCTGGTGGTGCAGGGTGAGCTGCTCTGCTGGGCAGGGCTGATGGAAACCAAAACTTGCCCTGACCTGGCTGAGGTCAGACCTGCAAACACCTCAGCTCTGCTTCCTCCTGCCGTGCTGCCCCAAAGTCACAGCAGAGCTGGGAGCGAGCTGGGTGAGCCCCTGAGGCTGCAGCAGAGCAAACAAATCCCCCAGAAATCTTAGAGAGCAGCTGGGGCTGCCCCTGGAGCCCTGGAAACGTCTCAGGCCAGGCTGGACACTGGGGCTGGGAGCAGCCTGGGGCAGTGGGAGGTGTCCCTGCCAGGGCAGGGGGGGCACTGGGGGGGATTTGGGGTCCCTGACAGGGCAGGGGTGGGATGGGATGGGATGGGCTTTAAGGTCCTTTCCAACCCAAACCATTCTGGAATTCTGTGAAGTAATTTGAGGGTGTCCTTTAATTGATGGTTTTCCCAGCATATCCCAGAGAGAGAGAGAGAGAGAGGGATCCTTTCCTTCACTCAGCACAAACTCCTGCAAAGGATCTCCACTCACAGCCTCGTTATTTTCTCTCTCCCCAAGTTCTGGAGCCACCCAGGCTGGACACTGGGGCTGGGAGCAGCCTGGGGCAGTGGGAGGTGTCCCTGCCAGGGCAGGGGGGGGCTCTGAGCTCCCTTCCCACCCAAACCACTCTGGGATCCCAAGGTGCTGCTGCCTGGGATGGCTCCGGGCTGGGCTTCTGACTCTCAGCAGCCAAATCCTGTGGGATGCAGATCCAGGGGGGTGAAAGGAAAAAACAGAGCCCTGGGGAGAGCTCCGAGCCCCTGGCAGGGCCTGAAGGGGCTCCAGGAGAGCTGCAGAGGGGCTGGGGACAAGGGACAGAGGGACAGGACTCAGGGAATGGCTCCCAGTGCCAGAGGGCAGGGCTGGCTGGGATTTGGGGCAGGAATTGTTCCCTGGCAGGGTGGGCAGGCCCTGGCACAGGGTGCCCAGAGCAGCTGGGGCTGCCCCTGGAGCCCTGGCAGTGCCCAAGGCCAGGCTGGACACTGGGGCTGGGAGCAGCCTGGGGCAGGGGGAGGTGTCCCTGCCAGGGCAGGGGGGGCACTGGGGGGGATTTGGGGTCCCTGCCAGGGCAGGGGGGGCACTGGGCTGTAGGAACAGGGTGGGACGGTGACGGGAGATCTCTGGGGTCAAGGCTGCTCCTGGAGCAGGGGTTTGTTTATTGCACAGGGCCTGGGTGAAGGGCCCTGCTGAGAGCTGCCAGCTGCAGGAGCAGCCCCAGAGAGAGAAGAAAAGAGCAAGAGAGCGAAGTAAGAGGAGTAGGAGATGTAAGAGAGCCAAGTTCCCCTTACAATCCATTAAATCTCCTCCTCTACTGAACATTCTCACTCACACCAGCCCATCCAGCACGAGACACAAACCCTACAGCATTTACACACAGCCCTGTAAGAATCATTCCATGACCGTGCTGGGTTAGATTTTTAAACCCTAAAAACGACTCTTTGGGCCCCTCCTGCCAAGCTGTGGGGTCTGCTCTGAGCCTTGGGCTCTTGGTGAGGAGAATTGTTTAATCCAAAGGGGATTGATTACCTTCAGCAGCCACGCTGTTGTTCTCCAGTTCTCCAGTAACTAAAGCTCTAAACATCCAAACTTGCTTTCAGTTCTATTTCACTGAGAGGTTTCATATTCTCAAAACCTAAGCAGTCATATTTATCAGGCTTTTCTTTTTCATCTCCCCCAACACAGGAAGGGCTTTAAGGTCCTTTCCCTCGTTCTGGGGTGACTTTATTTATGATAAATTATCCCAAAATGTCTGTTCTGTCTGAACTTGGTTCCTGGTGCTGTTGTGCTTTGGGAGCAGGGATCCACCTGAGGTTCTGCTGTTTTCTAAGAGCAAAGGAAAAGAGAGGGGCAGGGAGAGGATGGGCTGGGCCTGCTTATTTGACTTTGGAATTAAGCAGCCATCCTAAATCTGTCTTAAATTGTCCCAAACCATTCTGGGAGTCAGTGAAAGTCAGGCTTTAACATCCCTTAAGGAGAGATATTCCAGGATGGGCCCCTCAGCTGGAGCTTCCAGAGCTGCAGGTGGGGCCAGATTGGAGGGAATTGCTGTGGGAGCAGGGAGAGGATGGCAAAGCCCTTCTCCAGGAGGAGAATTGGGATTGGGATTGGGATTGGGATTGGGATTGGGGTGAGCTGGGTTCCTGCAGGGAATCGGGGTCCTGGAGGGGCTGAGCAGGAGGAGCTGCTCAGCAGAGGAGTGGAAACTGCTCCTCTCCTGCTGCAGAGTTTGGGCTGAGCTCTCTGGGCTGAGCCTAAGTCAGGCCTGGGATGCAAACTGCTCCTCTCCTGCTGCAGAGTTTGTGCTGAGCTCTTTGGGCTGAGCCTAAGTCAGGCCTGGAGTGGAAACTTCTCCTCTCCTGCTGCAGAGTCACCCTGGGGTTTGGGCTGAGCTCTTTGGGCTGAGCCTAAGTCAGGCCTGGGATGGAAATTGCTCCCCTCGTGTCCTGCAGAGTCACCCTGGGGTTTGGGCTGAGGTCTGGGCTGAGCCTAAGTCAGGCCTGGGATGCAAACTGCTCCTCTCCTCCTGCAGAGTTTGGGCTGAGCTCTCTGGGCTGAGCCTAAGTCAGGCCTGCTCCTCTCCTGCTGCAGGGTCACCCTGGGGTTTGGGCTGAGCTCTTTGGGCTGAGCCTAAGTCAGGCCTGGAGTGGAAACTGCTCCTGTCGTGTCCTGCAGAGTTTGTGCTGAGCTCTGGGCTGAGCCTAAGTCAGGCCTGGAGTGGAAACTGCTCCTTTTGTGCTGCAGAGTCACCCTGGGGTTTGGGCTGAGCTCTCTGGGCCGAGCTTAAGTCAGGCCTGGGATGCAAACTGCTCCTCTTGTGTCCTGCAGAGTTTGTGCTGAGCCTAAGTCAGGCCTGGGATGGAAACTGCTCCTCTGCTGCTGCAGAGTTTGGGCTGAGCTCTCTGGGCTGAGCCTAAGTCAGGCCTGGAGTGGAAACTGCTCCTCTTGTGCTGCAGAGTCACCCTGGGGTTTGGGCTGAGCTCTCTGGGCCGAGCCCAAGTCAGTCAGGCCTGGCCTTTGCCAGGCTGGGCTGGGCTCAGCAGCTGCTGACTCAGAGGGGAAGGAGGCGTTTCCTGCCCATCCCCCTGGCCAGCACAAGCCTGGCCTGAAATATCCCAGTGACGGCGTGGTGAGCGGCATCTGCCTCTGCTGCAGCTGCACTGCTGCGGCTGCATGGCTGCACTGCACTGCTGCGGCTGCATTGGTGCCTGGCACTGCTGCTGCCTGGCACTGCTGCCTGGCACTGCTGCCTGGCACTGCTGCGGCTGCATTGGTGCCTGGCGCTGCTGCTGCCTGGCACTGCTGCCTGGCACTGCTGTGGCTGCACTGCTGCCTGGCACTGCTGCGGCTGCACTGCTGCGGTTGAATGGCTGCACTGCACTGCACTGCTGCCCGGCACTGCTGCTGCTGCACTGCTGCAGCTGCATGGCTGCACTGCACTGCTGCACTGCACTGCACAGCTGCCTGGCGCTGCTGCTGCCAGGCGCTGCTGCACGGCACTGCTGCGGCTGCACTGCACTGCTGCCTGGCACTGCTGCACTGCACTGCTGCAGCTGCATGGCTGCACTGCACTGCTGCACTGCACAGCTGCCTGGCGCTGCTGCTGCTGCACTGCTGCCAAGCACTGCTGCACTGCACCGCTGCAGCTGCACTGCTGCCGGCACTGCTGCGGCTGCATGGCTGCGCTGCACTGCTGCCTGGCACTGCTGCCTGGCACTGCCCCTCTGCAGGGATCCCAGCAGCTGCACTTGACCAAAGAACCCCATTTCCACTGGGAATTTGTGTGTGCAGAGAGCTTCAGGCAGCCCCAGCAGCAGCAAAGCCCCGTTTTCCTTCAGCGTTAACACTTCCAGCCGCCCTGCTCGGGGGCTGCTTTGGTGCCTTGGGCTGGAGCTTTGGTGTTTTTTGGGTTCTGCGCTGCCCAGGGCTGCAGCTCTCAGCCTCACACTCAGGCTCACTCAGCTCTGCACAGAGCAGGGACACAAAACAAATCCTGCTCCTGCTGCACCCCAAGGACACCTGGGACAAGTGTTCAGCCCCCAGAGCACAAACAAGGGGGGCTGGAGGGAGGAACAGAAGGATGGGACCTCACAACCCAAAGCTGGGATTGGACAATTGAACCTCAAAATGGAAATGGACCCGAACTGATCAAAGTGTGAGACCTCGTGACTGGTCAGTCACTTTTGTGTCCATTTTGGGTCCATTTTTGACCATTTTGTGTCCATTTTGTGACCATTTGGGGTCCATTTTGGGTTCATTTTGTGACCTTTTTGTGACCCTTTTTTGTGTCCATTTTGTGACCATTTTTGGTCACCAAGGACACCTGGGACAAGTGTTCAGCCCCCAGAGCACAAACAAGGGGGGCTGGAGGGAGGAACAGAAGGATGGGACCTCACAACCCAAAGCTGGGATTGGACAATTGAACCTCAAAAGGCAAATGGACCAGAACTGATCAAAGTGTGAGACCTCGTGACCATTTGTCCATTTTGTGACCATTTTTTCACCATTTTGTGTGCATTTGGGGTCCATTTTGTGACCATTTTGTCACCATTTTGTCACCATTCTGTGACCATTTTGTGTCCATTCTGTGACCATTTTGGGTCCATTTTGAGTCCATTTTGTCACCATTTTGTGACCTTTTTTATGTCCATTTCTGTGTCCATTTTTGTGACCATTTTGTGTCCATTTTGGATCCATTGTGTACCCATTTTGTGACCGTTTTGGGTCCATTTTGTGACCATTTTGTGTCCATTTTGTGTCCATTCTGTGACCATTTGGGGTCCATTTTATGTCCATTTTGTGTCCATTTTGTACCTATTTTGTGTCGATTTTGTGACCATTTTTTCACCATTTTATGTCCATTTTGGGTCCATTTTGAGTCCATTTTGTCACCGTTTTGAGACCATTTTTATGTCCATTTCTGTGACCATTTTGTGTCCATTTTGTGCCCGTTTTGGATCCATTTTGTACCCATTTTGTGTCCATTTTGTCACCATTTTGTGTCCATTTTGGATCCATTTTGGATCCATTTTGGATCCATTTTGAGTCCATTTTGTGACCATTTTGTGACCATTTTGAGTCCATTTTGGATCCATTTTGTGTCCATTTTGTGACCATTTTTTCACCATTTTGTGACCATTTTGTGTCCATTTTGTGCCCATTTTGTGCCCACCTTGGATGCAGCCCTGGCCAGGCTCCTGCCCTGCCCAAGGTGCACCCCAAAGCCCTTTTCATAAATCTCTGCTTTATTCTCTGAGCTCTGTCCAGTCTCTGCTCCAGCTCAGCCTTCCCAAGGCAGCAGTTTCAGCTGCAGGATTTGGGGTTTTGGGGGTACAGTTTTAGGTACAGATTTGGGGTTTTTGGGGGTGTTTTACAGCTGTAGCACCGTTCCCACTGGAGCTCCTGCCTGGGGAGTGTTTAATTCTGCAGGCAGTGCTGTCAGAGGGCAGCACAGTGGGAATAAAACGAATAAATAAAAGGAAATTAAAGGAGAGAAGTCCTTTAATCACTCTCTGGAAACTCTCTGTTCCTCCAGGGTTGGTGGGTAAGGATCTGCAGCTCTCCCTTGGAGAAGTCCAAGCTGTCAAATGGAAGTTTTTTGGGTTTTTTTTTTGGTGCAGCTGAATTGGAAATTCAGAGTGCAAAGTGGAGTGACTCCCTCATCTCTGCTCTTGCTTTTTTTTTGCCAGGTCCTGGAGAAATATCCCAACACCCCCATGAGCCATAAAGAGATCCTTCAAGTGATCCAGAAGGAAGGACTCAAGGAGATCAGGTGAGTTGAGTAAAGCAGGAAAAAAAAAAACCCAACTGATGCTCCCTTGGCTGTTAAACCCCCGAGCTGCTGAGGAGTTTTGGGGCTGAGATGTTGCAGGTTTGGGGTCTGGGCTTGCAGGTTTGGGGTCACAAGTGCTTTTTTTCCCCAGTGAGCTGGGTGAGGCTGATCCCTGATTCTTTCATGGGATAACCCAGCCCTGGCCAGGGGCTCCAGGGGCTGAGGGAAACACAACAATTTTGAATTTCTTCTTTAAAAAAAAAAAATTAATAAGTGTGCAACTCTTTTATGGGATAACCCAGCCCTGACCAGGGGCTTTGGGCTCCAGGGGCTTCAGGAAACAACAATTTCTAATTTCTTCTTTAAAAAAAAAATAAGTGAATGGTCAATTGGAGCTGGAGCAAAACTCAGGGAGCTGGGTGAGGCTCATCCCTGATTCCCCGGTGTGCAGCTCTTTTATAAAATAACTCAGCCCTGACCAGGGGCTTTGGGCTCCAGGGGCTTCAGGAAACAACAATTTTGAATTTCTTCTTTAAAAAAAAAACTAAAATAAATGAATGCTGGAGCAAAACTCAGGGAGGTGGGTGAGGCTCATCCCTGATTCCCAGGTGTGCAGCTCTTTTATAAAATAACTCAGCCCCCAGGGGCTCCAGGGACTGAGGGAAACACAACAATTTTGAATTTCTTCTTTAAAAAAAAAGAGCAAAACTCGGGGAGTAAACAGGGCAGCCTCAGTTAAAGGTTTTTGTGCAGAAAACTTGGTTCTTGGTGCTGTTGTGCTTTGTGTGAGCTGAGCAGGGATCCAGGTGAGGCACAAATCATTTTTGCTGTTTTCTAAGAGCAGAGGAAAAGAGAGGGGCAGGGAGAGGATGGGCTGGGCCTGTTGATCTATTCTGGAATTAAGCAGCCATCCTAAATTTGTCTTAATTGCCTTTCCCACTCCCCTTGCATCCAGCAATGCAAGCGTGGCAGGAAACAGTCCAGGGCCGAGTGCAGGAGTTGCACTGGTGCCAGGGGGGCTGAGGAGGGCTCTGGGAAATGCAGGAGTTGCACTGGTCAGACTGGGGGGCACTGGTCAGACTGGGGGGCACTGGTCAGAGTGGAAATGGACTGGTCAGACTGGGGCTCACTGGTCAGACTGGGGGGCACTGGTCAGACTGGAGGGGCACTGGTCAGAGTGGACATGGGCTGGTCAGACTGGAGGGGTACTGGTCAGACTGGGAATGGACTGGTCAGAGTGGAGGAGCTCACTGGTCAGACTGGGGGGGGGCACTGGTCAGCCTGGAGCTCACTGGTGAGACTGGTCAGCCTGGAAATGGACTGGTCAGACTGGGAATGGACTGGTCAGACTGGAGGGGCACTGGTCAGACTGGAAATGGACTGGTCAGACTGGAGCTCACTGGTCAGACTGGGGGGCACTGGTCAGACTGGAAATGGACTGGTCAGCCTGGAGGAGCTCACTGGTCAGACTGGGGGCATTGGTCAGCCTGGAAATGGACTGGTCAGCCTGGAGGGGCACTGGTCAGACTGGAGCTCACTGGTCAGCCTGGAAATGGACTGGTCAGCCTGGAGCTCACTGGTCAGACTGGGGGGCACTGGTCAGCCTGGAGCTCACTGGTCAGACTGGAAATGGACTGGTCAGACTGGACATGGACTGGTCAGCCTGGAGCTCACTGGTCAGACTGGAGCTCACTGGTCAGACTGGGGGCACTGGTCAGACTGGAGCTCACTGGTCAGACTGGGGGGCAGTGATCAGACTGGAGGAGCACTGGTCAGAGTGGGGGGCACTGGTCAGAGTGGGGGGCACTGGTCAGAGTGGACATGGACTGGTCAGACTGGAAGTGGACTGGTCAGCCTGGAGCTCACTGGTCAGACTGGAAATGGACTGGTCAGACTGGAAATGGACTGGTCAGCCTGGAGGAGCTCACTGGTCAGACTGGGGCTCACTGGTCAGACTGGAGGGGCACTGGTCAGACTGGGGGGCACTGGTCAGCCTGGAAATGGACTGGTCAGACTGGAGGAGCTCACTGGTCAGCCTGGAAATGGACTGGTCAGACTAGGGGGGCACTGGTCAGCCTGGAGGAGCTCACTGATCAGACTGGAGGGGCACTGGTCAGACTGGACATGGACTGGTCAGACTGGACATGGACTGGTCAGACTGGGGGGCACTGGTCAGACTGGGGGGGCACTGGTCAGACTGGAAGATCTCACTGGTCAGACTGGAGCTCACTGGTCAAACTGGAAATGGACTGGTCAGACTGGAGAGGGGCACTGGTCAGACTGGAGCTCACTGGTCAGACTGGAGGGGCACTGGTCAGACTGGGAATGGACTGGTCAGCCTGGAGCTCACTGGTCAGACTGGTCAGCCTGGAAATGGACTGGTCAGCCTGGAGGGGCACTGGTCAGCCTGGAAATGGACTGGTCAGCCTGGAGGGCACTGGTCAGACTGGAAATGGACTGGTCAGCCTGGGGCTCACTGGTCAGACTGGTCAGCCTGAGAATGGACTGGTCAGCCTGGAGGGGCACTGGTCAGAGTGGAAATGGACTGGTCAGCCTGGGAATGGACTGGTCAGCCTGGAGACCACTCAGGGCTGAGCCTGGGCTCTGGGCTTTGTTCTCCTCCCCAAAGGAGCCGCAGCCCCCGAGGTGTTTGGGGGAAATCCCAATCCCAGCTCCTGCCCTTGGCCACCCCGGGGTGCTGGGCAGGGACCCTTGGCTGTTCAATGCTCCTTGGATCTCCTGAAGCTTCATTTTGGTGTGACAAAGCTCTCTGGAGGTTCAAAGCTGAGGGATTTGAAGGAATTAAATTGCAGTCAGAGCCAGGATTTGTGCTGGGTTGGGCTTCTGGTCAATCCCAGCTCGTGGGAAGATGGGCTGAACACGAATTTAAAATGAAAATTAATTTTTTTTTTTTTAAAGGAAAAGTGTTGCCAGGGAGGGGATAAAATCTGCCAGGGAGGGGATAAAATCTGCCAGGGAGAGGATAAAATCTTCCAGGGTATAAAATCTGCCAGGGGCTCTCCAGGGTTTGAGTCCTCCCACGAGGGAGTTCTGTGGCAGTGGCTGTGAGTCTGTTCTCAGGGCTTTGAAAGAAATCAAATCAATCAAAAATCAATCAAAATCAAAATCAAATCAATGGATTTGGGATTCCCACAGAGCCACCCCAGCCCTCAGCCCTGCCAGATTTGACTTTGGGTTGTGTTTCTTCTCTTCCCTGTCTTTTTGTTTTGTTTTGCCAAGCTTTGAAATAGAGGAGGTTCCATCAGTAACTTTTTGAAATAAGAGGAGATTTCATCAATAATTTTTCACTTAATTTTTTTTTAAAAAATTACTGGGTTAAATTAATTACTGGATTAAAAAAATCCAGATCAATCTCTGCAAGAGCCACTCAGGAAAAAAAAAATGGCCACGAAGGGTGTGGTGGAGGTAATTAATTATCAACCAGATTCCCAACCTGAAAAGGGATCTCAGCCAGATGAAAAATTCCTTGGAAATTTGAATGTAATTGAGATTTCTTGTCAGGTGTTTGTGTAGCTGTTGGTTCTTTTTGAACCCAGAAGGGTTTCAAAGGGTTTCACTGCTCCACTCTCGTGGGACCCCACCTGGAGCAGGGTCCAGCTTTGGGGTCCTGTCTTGGTTTGGACAGACAGGTGTCTGCCAGGCAAAGCTGGAGTTTCCCTTGGAATGGAGAATGGAAACCCCTCACCCCCTCCAAATGATAATTTTGCAATCAAGGGGCTTTCAGGCAAAGATTTGGGAATAGGAATAACAGTTCTTTACTAGGAATATTAACAATACAAATGGAGTAGAAAAACAAAACCACCCAACCAAACCAGCAAACAAACAAACAACAATTTTGGAGAACCCTGACAGAGTCAGAGCTACAACCTGACACCCTGTTGGTCAGGGGGTTGGGAGCAGCCCACAGTGAGTCCTCCTGGAGTGGCAGAGGTGGTTCTGGTGGAGCAGAGATGATCCTGAGAGAAAAGGGTCCAGGGATGGTGAGAAGGGGTCCAGGGATGGTGAGAAGGGTCCAGGGATGGTGAGAAGAGTCCAGGGGTGGTGAGAAGGGTCCAGGGATGGTGAGAAGGGTCCAGGGATGGTGAGAAGGGTCCAGTGATGGTGAGAAGGGCCCAGTGGTGGTGAGAAGGGCCCAGGGATGGTGAGAAGGGTCCAGTCTTCCTCCAGGAATCGGGTGAAGCTGGATCCCTTCTTGTTCCTGTGTGTCAGTTTTTATCCAGGTGGGAATGGTTGGCTCCTCTCACTGGGTGGAGCATCTCCCACTGGGATGATGGAATGTGGATGGTCTATTTTGGGGATGTGTTAATGGCCCATTAGCAGAAAATGTCCCCCTGGAGGGAGGACAGGTGGTGTCAGAGGTAACAAACACTGCCCCACCTGGTTTGACAGCTGGCCCCTTATCAGAAGGCACCCACCCACCTCCTCCCAGAGTAAAGAAGAACAATTCTCCAGCTGCTTTCAGCAGATGAAATAGAAGGCACATTGTTGGTTCCATAACCCACGACAGGTCCCCAGCATGGGGAGGGCAAGGAGAGGTTGGAGAGAGGCCAGAGGGAGCAGGAGCAGGGTGAGGGAGGGGGCAGCTCTGCTGCGAGGAAAGGCTGAGAAAATTTGGGTTTTTCAGCCTGGAGCAGAGAGCTCAGAGCACCTTGCAGTGCCTGAAGGGATTCCTTGGGATTGGGAGATGGGCTGGGGACTGGGGTGACAGGGGAATGGCTTCAGATGGGCAGGAGGGGCATTGCTGAGAGTTCTTGGCGAGAAATTCCTCCCTGGCAGGGTGGGGAGGGGCTGGGATGGGATTCCCAGAGCAGCTGTGGCTGCCCCTGGAGCCCTGGAAGTTGAAAGGCCAGGCTGGAGGAGCAGCCTGGGGCAGTGGGAGGTGTCCCTGCCAGGGCAGGGGGGGCACTGGGGGGGCTCTGAGCTCCCTTCCCACCCAAACCACTCTGGGATCCTGGGATCCCAAGGTGCTGCTGCCTGGGATGGCTCCGGGCTGAGCTTCTGACTCTCAGCAGCCAAATCCTGTGGGATGCAGATCCGGGGGGGAAAGGAAAAAACGGAGCCCTGGGGAGAGCTCTGAGCCCCTGGCAGGGCCTGAAGGGGCTCCAGGAGAGCTGCAGAGGGGCTGGGGACAAGGGACAGAGGGACAGGAGCCAGGGAATGGCTCCCAGTGCCCCAGGGCAGGGCTGGCTGGGATTTGGGGCAGGAATTGTTCCCTGGCAGGGTGGGCAGGCCCTGGCACAGGGTGCCCAGAGCAGCTGGGGCTGCCCCTGGAGCCCTGGCAGTGCCCAAGGCCAGGCTGGACACTGGGGCTGGGACCAGCCTGGGACAGTGGGAGGTGTCCCTGCCAGGGCAGGGGGGGCACTGGGGGGGATTTGGGGTCCCTGCCAGGGCAGGGCTGGGTGGGATGGGATGGGATGGGATGGGATGGGATGGGATGGGCTGGGATGGGATGGGATGGGCTTTAAGGTCCTTTCCAACCCAAACCATTCTGGGATTCTGTGAAGTAGAGGAGAAGGATCCAGGGAGAGCTCCGAGCCCCTGGCAGGGCCTGAAGGGGCTCCAGGAGAGGGGCTGGGGATGAGGGCTCAGAACCTGGGGATTCATTGGTAGAATCCAATAAATAGTAACATAAATAAATAATAACATAAATAGTTAATAGCATAAATAAATAATATCGTAAATAGAAAATAGCATAAATAAGTAATATCATAAATAGATAATAGCATAAATAAATAACATCAATAAATAATAATGTAAATTAATAATAATGTCAATACATAATAACATAAATAACATCACTTAATAATGACAATTAATAATAACAAAACTTAATAATAACCGAAATTAATAACACAAATAAATAATAACATGAATGAACAATAACACAAATGAATAATAACATGAAATAATAATAAAATCAATAAATAATAGCATCAGTGGATAATAACACCAGTAAATAATAACATCAATAGTGTCAATAAATAATAACATAAATAATTAAGTTAATTAATAATAGCGTCAATAAATATCACGTAAATTAATAATGTCAATAAGTAATAACATAAATAAATAGCACCAATAAGTAATAACATAAATTAATAATAAAATCAATAAACAATAATATAAATTAACAATTACATCAATTATTAATAACATAAAATAGGAACACAAATAAATAATCGCATCAATGAAGAATAATATAAACAATACCATCAATTAATAATAACATAAATAAGAACACAAATAAATAATCACATCAGTAAACCATCACATCAATCAATAATTCCAAGCAGAGGGCAGGGGGTTGGTGTGGAAGGTGACAGCACAGCAGGCACTGCACACAGAGGTTGGGTTGTTGTTGGGTGACAGCACAGCCAGCACTGCACACAGAGGTTGGGTTGTTGGGTGACAGCACAGCCAGCACTGCACACAGAGGTTGGGCTGTTGTTGGGTGACAGCACAGCAGGCACTGCACACAGAGGTTGGGTTGTTGTTGGGTGACAGCACAGCCAGCACTGCACACAGAGGTTGGGTTGTTGTTGGGTGACAGCACAGCCAGCACTGCACACAGAGGTCAGGTTGTTGTTGGGTGACAGCACAGCCAGCACTGCACGCAGAGGTTGGGTTGTTGTTGGGTGACAGCACAGCCAGCACTGCACACAGAGGTTGGGCTGTTGTTGGGTGACAGCACAGCCAGCACTGCACACAGAGGTTGGGCTGTTGTTGGGTGACAGCACAGCCAGCACTGCACACAGACGTTGGGTGGTTGTTGGGTGACAGCACAGCCAGCACTGCACACAGACGTTGGGTGGTTGTTGGGTGACAGCACAGCCAGCACTGCACACAGAGGTTGGGTTGTTGTTGGGTGACAGCACAGCCAGCACTGCACACAGAGGTTGGGCTGTTGGGTGACAGCACAGCCAGCACTGCACACAGAGGTTGGGCTGTTGTTGGGTGACAGCACAGCCAGCACTGCACACAGAGGTTGGGTTGTTGGGTGACAGCACAGCCAGCACTGCACACAGAGGTTGGGTTGTTGTTGGGTGACAGCACAGCCAGCACTGCACACAGAGGTTGGGTTTTTGTTGGGTGACAGCACAGCCAGCACTGCACACAGAGGTTGGGTTGTTGTTGGGTGACAGCACAGCCAGCACTGCACACAGAGGTTGGGTTGGGTTGTTGGGTGACAGCACAGCCAGCACTGCACACAGAGGTCGGGTTGGGTGGTTGGGTGACAGCACAGCCAGCACTGCACACAGAGGTT
The DNA here is from genome assembly GCA_016584745.2 of Phylloscopus trochilus trochilus. Lineage (NCBI taxonomy): Eukaryota > Metazoa > Chordata > Aves > Passeriformes > Phylloscopidae > Phylloscopus > Phylloscopus trochilus. The sequence goes on from WQNJ02000101.1 coordinate 1,333,430, forward strand.
GGGTTGTTGTTGGGTGACAGCACAGCCAGCACTGCACACAGAGGTTGGGTTGTTGTTGGGTGACAGCACAGCCAGCACTGCACACAGAGGTTGGGTTGTTGTTGGGTGACAGCACAGCCAGCACTGCACACAGAGGTTGGGTTGTTGTTGGGTGACAGCACAGCCAGCACTGCACACAGAGGTTGGGTTGTTGTTGGGTGACAGCACAGCCAGCACTGCACACAGAGGTTGTGTTGTTGGGTGACAGCACAGCCAGCACTGCACACAGAGGTTGGGCTGTTGTTGGGTGACAGCACAGCCAGCACTGCACACAGAGGTTGGGTGGTTGTTGGGTGACAGCACAGCCAGCATTGCACACAGAGGTCGGGTTGTTTTTGGGTGACAGCACAGCCAGCACTGCACACAGGGGTTGGGTTGGGTTGTTGTTGGGTGACAGCACAGCCAGCACTGCACACAGAGGTCGGGTTGTTGGGTGACAGCACAGCCAGCACTGCACACAGAGGTTGGGTTGTTGTTGGGTGACAGCACAGCCAGCACTGCACACAGAGGTTGGGTTGTTGTTGGGTGACAGCACAGCCAGCACTGCACACAGAGGTTGGGTTGGGTTGTTGGGTGACAGCACAGCCAGCACTGCACACAGAGGTCGGGTTGTTGGGTGACAGCACAGCCAGCACTGCACACAGAGGTTGGGTTGTTGTGGAACATGACAGCACAGCCAGCACTGCACACAGAGGTTGGGTTGTTGTTGGGTGACAGCACAGCCAGCACTGAACACAGAGGTTGGGTTGTTGTTGGGTGACAGCACAGCCAGCACTGTACACAGAGGTTGGGTTGTTGTTGGGTGACAGCACAGCCAGCACTGCACACAGAGGTTGGGTTGTTGGTGTTGGCAGAGGATCGTACACAATTCCTGTGGGGGAGAAACTCCTACAGATGGGGAATGCAAAGAGGGAGGGTGGGAGGTGGTTGTAAAGTGATTGTAGGGTGATTGTAAGGTGATTGTAAGGTGATTGCAAGGTGATTGTATGGTGATTGTAGAATGATTTTGAGGTAATTTATTGCGAGTTGATTGTAAGATGATTTCAAGATGATTGTTAGGTGATTGTAAGGTGATTGCAAGATAATTGCAAGGTGATTGCAAGATAAATATAAAGTGATTGTAAGACGATTGCAAGGTGATTGCAAGGTGATTGTAGGATGATTGTAAGGTGATTGTAGGACGATTGTAGGATGATTGTAAGGTGAATGTAGGATGATTGTAGGATGGTTGTAGGATGATTGTAAGATGATTGTAGGTTGATTGTAAGATGATTGTAGGATGATTGTAGGATGATTGTAAGATGATTGCAGGATGATTGTAGGTTGATTGTAAGGTGATTTCAAGATGATTGTTAGGTGATTGTAAGGCGATTGCAAGGCGACTCCAAGCTGATTATAAGATGAATGTAAGGTGATTGTAGGATGATTGTAGGATGATTGTAAGGTGATTGCCCTGTGAAATGCCCCCCGATTTGTTTTCCCTTCAAACCCAATAACCAACTGCCTGAAGCCCGCAGTGCAGACCCCACCAGCCCCTTACAGAAACCCACCCAAACCCGTGAGGAGGGAGGACTCAGACAATGCCCCAAATCCTCCTCACTGCTCCACATATCCCTGGGTACCAAACCCCTAAAATCGGGGTTTTTCACCCCGTGAGATCACACCCTCCCCTTCCAACTCCACACCCACCTCCCCCAGCTCCAGGAACCCCCCCAAATTTGCTGATTTGCAGCCCTGGGGGTGCTGCAGTGGCTGCTGAGCCACGGGAGAGGGGAGCTCCAGAGGAAAAAGGGGAATTCTCACTTGGGGTGGAGGCTGTGAGGGATGCAGGATGTCCTGGGGCTGTGGGGAACGCCCCAAATGTGATTTGGGTTCCTGGAGAACCCAGGGTGATCTCCACTGGGAATTTGGGACCCAGCAGCTCCAGGAACCACCCCCAAATCCTGGTTTGCAGCCCTGGGGGTGCTGCTGTGGCAGGGTTGGTGCAAGCTGTGAGGGATGCAGCTGTCCTGGGGCTGTGGGGAACGCCCCAAATGTGATTTGGGTTCCTGGGGAACTCAGGGTGATCTCCACTGGGAATTTGGGAGCTTCCCTGGAATGGTGAGCTGAGAGCGGTGCTGTACTGTTATTTCAATTTTAAAGCTAAACTTCAAAGCTTCTTTTACTTACTGACATGCAAGCTCTTTATTTTTAAGAAGACCCTTCAAAATCCTCCATTTATTTAAAACCAAAGTTTTTAATTTAAATTAAAATTTAAAATTAATTTTTTTTAAAATTTAAATTAAAAACTTCCACCTCGCGCCTGCGTAGATTTATGTGTTTTAGTTCCTAAAATACTTTATTTAGAACTTAAGACATTTAGAATTTAGAAAATAAAATTATTTAGAACTACGTGTTTTAGTTCCTAAAATACATTATTTAGAACTTAAGACATTTAGAATTTAGAAAATAAAATATTTTAGAACTATGTGTTTTAGTTCCTAAAATACATTATATAGAACTTAAGACATTTAGAATTTAGAAAAGAAAATAATTTAGAACTATCTGTTTTAGTTCCTCTGAAAGTCCTGATTCAATCTTCACCTTTTTTTGGGCTGCACTGCATGGCCCAGGGGTTGGGATTCACGCTCCAGCAGTCCTGAGGTGGGGAGAAGGAGTGAGGAAGTTCTTACTCCAAGGTGTCTCCACCTGGGGAACACCCCCAGGGCTTCCACCAGGTGAAGGTGGCAGAGCAAATTCCAGGCTGGAGCACCTGGCAGCTTCATCCTCCTTCCCCTGGGATCCCTCTGCCCCAAAGCCCCGGGGTTGTGGTGGAAGTGGGGAGAGGGTTGGTGCGTGTGGATTGTTTTTGCCAAAAGCTCTTATTTTTAAGACCCTTCAAAACCCTCCCATTTATTTAAAAACTGAATTTGCACTTCCACCTCGTGCCTGCGTAGATTTATGTGTTTTAGTTCCTAAAATACTTTATTTAGAACTTTAGAAATTTAGAATTTGGAAAATAAAATAATTTAGAACTATGTGTTTTAGTTCCTACAATACATTATTTAGAACTTAAGAAATTTAGAATTTAGAAAATAAAATAATTTAAAACTATGTGTTTTAGTTCCTAAAATACATTATTTAGAACTTAAGACATTTAGAATTTAGAAAATAAAATAATTTAGAACTACGTGTTTTAGTTCTTATGAAAGTCCTGATTCAATCCTCACCTTTTTTTGGGGCTGCACTGCATGGCCCAGGGGTTGGGATTCACGCTCCAGCACTGCTGAGGGTGGGGGAAAGGAGTGAGGAAGTTCTTACTCCAAGGTGTCTCCACCTGGGGAACACCCCCAGGGCTCCAACCAGGTGAAGGTGGCAGAGCAAATTCCAGGCTGGAGCACCTGGCAGCTTCATCCTCCTTCTCCTGGGATCCCTCTGCTCCAAAGCCCCGGGGTTGTGGTGGTTGTGGTGGGGAGTGTTGGTGTGTGTGGATTGTTTTTGCCAAAAGCTCTTAAATTTTTAAGACCCTTCAAAACCCTCCCATTTATTTAAAAACTGAATTTGCACTTCCACCTCGTGCCTGCGTAGATTTATGTGTTTTAGTTCCTAAAATACTTTATTTAGAACTTAAGACATTTAGAATTTGGAAAATAAAATAATTTAGAACTATGTGTTTTAGTTCCTAAAATACATCATTTAGAACTTAAGACATTTAGGGTAACCTTTTTTGGGGCTGCACTGCATGGCCCAGGGGTTGGGATTCACGCTCCAGCACTGCTGAGGGTGGGGAGGAGTGAGGAAGTTCTTACTCCAAGGTGTCTCCACCTGGGGAACACCCCCAGGGCTCCCACCAGGTGAAGGTGGCAGAGCAAATTCCAGGCTGGAGCACCTGGCAGCTTCATCCTCCTTCCCCTGGGATCCCTCTGCCCCAAAGCCCCAGGGTTGTGGTGGTTGTGGTGGAAGGGAGGGGAGGGTTGGTGTGTGTGGATTGTTTTTTTGCCGAAGTTGTTCAATTAAAGGGGTGTTTCTCTCCTTTTTTTGGGCTGCACTGCACCTGCAGAAGGTAAGACCAGACCCAGCGCTGCTGCTGCTGCTTGTTGCCAGCTCCTCCTCTCCTTAACCCCTGCCGTTCACCTAATCCCCCTGCTCGCTGGTGTAACCCCTGAGTAACGCTGTGGGGCTTTGGGAGCTCCCTGCTGCCTGTGTCCCTGTCCCCTGCTGCCTGTTGGGGGCCGGGTGTGTGCATGCGGGGTCGGTGCTGCTGCTTGTCTGGGGGGCTCTGCACGCCGGGAAAAAGCCCTAAAGCTGGCAGGGGAGCTGCTGCCCTAACCCTGCTCCTGGCACTGCCAGCCCTGGCACTGCCAGCCCTGGCACTGCCAGCCCTGGCACCGAGCTGCTGAGCCATCGGAGAGGGCAGCTCCAGAGGGAAAAGGGGAATTCTCTCCTGGGAGCCCTGACCCAGGGCAGAGGGGGAAGCTCCAGAGGGAAAAGGGGAATTCTCACCTGGGGTGGAGCCCTGAGCCAGGAAGCTCCAGAGGAAAAAGGGGAATTTTCCCCTGAGAGTCCTGACCCAGGGCAGAGGGGGAAGCTCCAGAGGAAAAAGTGAGGAATTCTCACTTGGGGTGGAGCCCTGAGCCACGGGAGTGGGAGAAGCTCCAGAGGAAAAAGGGGAATTCTCCCCTGGGAGCCCTGACCCAGGGGAGAGGGGGAAGCTCCAGAGGGAAAAGGGGAATTCTTTCCCTGGGGTGGAGCCCTGAGCCAGGAAGCTCCAGAGGAAAAAGGGGAATTCTTTCCCTGGGGTGGAGCCCTGACCCAGGAAGCTCCGGAGGAAACAGGGGAATTTTCCCCCTGGGATGAAGCCCTGAGCCAAGGGAGAGGGGAGCTCCAGAGGAAAAAGGGGAATTCTCCCCCTGGGGTGAAGCCCTGAGCCAAGGGAGAAGGGAGCTCTAGAGGGAAAAGGGGAATTCTCACCTGGGGTGGAGCCCTGAGCCAGGAAGCTCCAGAGGAAAAAGGGGAATTTTCCCCTGAGAGCCCTGACCCAGGGCAGAGGGGGAAGCTCCAGAGGAAAAAGTGAGGAATTCTCACTTGGGGTGGAGCCCTGAGCCAGGAAGCTCCAGAGGAAACAGGGGAGTTTTCCCCTGGGAGCCCTGAGCCAAGGGAGAGGGGAGCTCCGCAGGGAAAAGGGGAATTCTCACTTGGGGTGGAGCCCTGAGCCACGGGAGTGGGAGAAGCTCCAGAGGAAAAAGGGGAATTCTCCCCTGGGAGCCCTGACCCAGGGGAGAGGGGGAAGCTCCAGAGGAAAAAGGGGAATTCTTTCCCTGGGGTGGAGCCCTGAGCCAGGAAGCTCCAGAGGAAAAAGGGGAATTCTTTCCCTGGGGTGGAGCCCTGAGCCAAGGGAGAGGGGAGCTCCACAGGAAAAAGGGGAATTCTTTCCCTGGGGTGGAGCCCTGACCCAGGAAGCTCCAGAGGAAAAAGGGGAATTCTCCCCCTTGGATGAAGCCCTGAGCCAAGGGAGAGGGGAGCTCCACAGGAAAAAGGGGAATTCTCCCCCTGGGGTGAAGCCCTGAGCCAAGGGGAGAGGGGGAATCTCCAGAGGAAAAGTGGGGAATTCTTGCCTCGGTTGGAGCCCTGACCCAGGAAGCTCCAGAGGAAACAGGGAAATTTTCCCCCTGGGATGAAGCCCTGAGCCAAGGGAGAGGGGAGCTCCACAGGAAAAAGGGGAATTCTCACTTGGGGTGGAGCCCTGACCCAGGAAGTTCCAGAGGAAAAAGGGGAATTCTTTCCCTGGGGTGGAGCCCTGACCCAGGAAGCTCCAAAGGAAAAAGTGGGGAATTCTCCCTTGGGGTGAAGCCCTGAGCCAAGGGAGAGGGGAGCTCCACAGGAAAAAGGGGAATTCTTTCCCTGGGGTGGAGCCCTGACCCAGGAAGCTCCAGAGGAAACAGGGGAATTTTCCCCCTGGGATGAAGCCCTGAACCAAGGGAGAGGGGAGCTCCACAGGAAAAAGGGGAATTCTCACCTGGGGTGGAGCCCTGAGCCACGGAATGGGAGAAGCTCCAGAGGAAAAAGGGGAATTCTCCCCTGGGAGCCCTGACCCAGGGGAGAGGGGGAATCTCCAGAGGAAAAGTGAGGAATTCTCACTTGGGGTGGAGCCCTGACCCAGGAAGCTCCAGAGGAAAAGGGGGAATTTTCCCCCTGGGATGAAGCCCTGAGCCAAGGGAGAGGGGAGCTCCACAGGAAAAAGTGGAATTCTTTCCCTGGGGTGGAGCCCTGACCCAGGAAGCTCCAAAGGAAAAAGTGGGGAATTCTCCCTTGGGGTGAAGCCCTGACCCAGGAAGCTCCAGAGGAAAAAGGGGAATTCTCCCCCTTGGATGAAGCCCTGAGCCATGGGAGAGGGGAGCTCCACAGGAAAAAGGGGAATTCTCCCCTGGGAGCCCTGACCCAGGGGAGAGGGGGAAGCTCCAGAGGAAAAGTGAGGAATTCTCACTTGGGGTGGAGCCCTGAGCCAGGAAGCTCCAGAGGAAACAGGAATTTTCCCCCTGGGATGAAGCCCTGAGCCAAGGGAGAGGGGAGCTCCAGAAGGAAAAGGGGAATTCTCTCCTGGGAGCCCTGACCCAGGGGAGAGGGGGAAGCTCCAGAGGAAAAGTGAGGAATTCTCACTTGGGGTGAAGCCCTGATCCAGGAGACTCCAGAGGAAAAGTGGGGAATTCTCCCCTGGGGTGGAGCCCTGACCCAGGGGAGAGGGGGAAGAGGCTCCAGAGGAAGAGGAGGGGAATTCTCCCCTGGAATGGAGCCTGACCCAGGAAGCTCCAAAGGAGAAAGTGGGGAATTCTGCCTTGGAATGAAACCCTGACCCACCAGAGAGGGGGAATCTCCAGAGGAAAAGTGAGGAATTCTCCCTTGAGGTGGAACCCTGAGCCATGGGAGAGGGGAGCTCCACAGGAAAAAGAGGAATTCTCACCTGGGGTAAAGCCCTGACCCAGGGGAGAGGGGGAAGAAGCTCCAGAGGAAGAGGAGGGGAATTCTCCCCTGGGGTAGAGCCCTGACCCAGGAAGCTCCAGAGGAAAAGTGAGGAATTCTCCCCTGGAATGGAGCCCTGACCCAGGGGAGAGGGGGAAGAAGCTCCAGGGGAAGAGGAGGGGAATTCTCCCCTGGGCAAAGCCGTGCCTGTGGCAGCTGGATCCCGAGGTGGGACAGGATTGCTGGGGGTGGCTTTGGAGCTTCCCTTGGCACTGCTGTCACCTCCCTGGGGACAAGGCAGGACATTCCCAGGGGCTTTTCCCAGCCTGGGCAGCTCGCTGTGCCTGCAGGATCCCGGGAGCTGGAGAGCAGAGCCACCTTGGGAGAGGGAAAAAAAATCCCTGTGGGATGAGCTGGGACAGGGCTGGGAGCTCCAGATGCATCCCCAGGGGAGCCAGGAGGGAAGGGCTCAGTCCCGCTTCGGTTTGGGATTTGGGAAAGTCACCTCGGTCCCTGAGGCCTTGGAGCAGGAGAAGGGATTCCTGAGGGATTCCAGGGGCAGAAGGGATGGTCCAGAGGGATTCCAGGGGGAGAAGAGATGATCCAGGGGAATTGCAGTGGGAGAAGGGATTCCAGAGGGATTCAAGGGAGATTGCAGAGGGAAAAAGGATGATCCAGAGGGATTGCAGGGGGAAAAAGGATTCCAGAGGGATGGCAGTGGGAGAAAGGATGAGCCTGAGGGATTGCAGGGGGATTCCAGGGGGAGAAGGGATTCCAGAGGGATTCCAGGGGGAGAAGGGATTCCAGAGGGATTCCACAGGGATGATCCAGAGGGAGAAGATATGATCCAGGGGGATTGCAGAGGGAGAAGGGATTCCAGGGGGAGAAAGGATGATCCAGAGGGATTCCAAGGGGAGAAGGGATTCCAGAGGGATTCCAGGGGGAGAAAGGATGATCCAGAGGGATGATCCAGAGGGATTCCAGGGGGAAAAAGGATTCCAGAGGGATGGCAGTGGGAGAAAGGATGATCCCGAGGGATTGCAGGGGGATTCCAGGGGGAGAAGGGATTCCAGAGGGATTCCACAGGGATGATCCAGAGGGAGAAGATATGATCCAGGGGGATTGCAGAGGGAGAAGGGATTCCAGAGAGATGGCAGGGGAAGAAAGGATTCCAGGGGGAGAAAGGATTCCAGAGGGATTCCACAGGGATGATCCAGAGGGAGAAGTTATGATCCAGGGGGATTGCAGAGGGAGAAGGGATTCCAGAGGGATGGCAGGGGAAGAAAGGATTCCAGGGGGATTCCAGGGGAAGAAGAGATGATCCAGGGGGATTGCAGTGGGAGAAGGGATTCCAGAGGAATGGCAGGGGGAGAAAGGATGGTCCAGAGGGATGATCCAGAGGGATACCAGGGGGAGAAAGATTCCAGGGGGGGATTCCAGGAAGATTGCAGGGGGAGAAAGGATGATCCAGGGGGATGGCAGGGGCAAGAAGGGATGATCCAGAAAGATGATCCAGAGGGGTGGCAGTGGGAGAAAGGATGATCCTGAGGGATTGCAGAGGGATCAGACCCTGGGAATGGATTCTCCAAGGGGATAACAGCGTGGGAATGGATTCTCCAAGGGGATCACACCCTGGGAATGGATTCTCCAAGGGGATCACACCCTGGGAAAGGATCCTGCACCCTGTTCCTCCCCTTCCCCAGCAGCTCTGGGAGCAGTGAGCTCTCCTCACCACAACCTTCACTTCCCACCCAAAGCCCATCCCTGCTCAGTCTGAGCAAGCTCTGAACGTGACGTGGAGTTTAAAATCCTGTGGGAACTGAAATTTGGGTTCACCTGGCTCAGGCCAAGGTGTTGGGTGGCTCAGGGGCATCCTCAGCTGGGAACACCAATCCCTTGTGCCTTGGGTTGGCCCCAGAGCTGCCTCCTCCCTGCAAACCCCCTCCAGACTCAGGTTTAGCCCTCCCAGCAGCCACAGGAAATGGGGAATTGTGCCTGTCCTGCCAGCACAGGGACTGTCACCCGCTGGAGATCCCCTTGGGAGCAGTCTGCCCACTCCCTAAGGAAAGTGTGCACCTGGAAAATGGTGAATAAAAATGTCAAGGTTATCAAAACCCCCTGTTCAGGCACAAACGTAGAAAAATACAATTTCTGTGGAGCCCGCAGGTTTGTGAACACCAGAGATCTCTTGAGTTGGTTATTTTTAGCTGGATTAGAGGGGAATCTTCACTAATCCACCACTTTCTGCGGCAGGCAGCACCAGCTTGACCCAAACCCCGTGTCCAGCCTGGCCTTGGGCACTGCCAGGGATCCAGGGACAGCTCAGGGAATTCCAGCCCAGCCAGGAATTGTTCCTCACCTTCCCATCCCTCCCTTCTGGGCTGCAGATGCTCCTCTTTCTCTTTTCCTTCCCTGGACACCTCCAAACCTCTCCCTGGTCCTCTGGACACCTCCAAACCTCTCTGGTCTTTTCCAAGGCCTGAGCACCTCTTCCTGAAGAAATTCCTCCTGGTGTCCAAATTATCCAGGATAATCCCAAAAGGGATCATTACCCTCCCTTCTGGGCTGTGAAGGTGCAGCTGCTCCTCTTTACCCACTCTGCAGTTTGCTGGGGGTAATGACTGTCCTAGAAGTGCAAGAGTAATTAAAACGTTAATGAAACTCCAGCCCTGAAAGGGAAACTTCAGTGCTCTCAGCTTGTTCCTAGAGGTGGAAAATCACCTTGTGCCCAAGTGTCAGTCAGAGGGGGAATGATGGGGAATTGTCTGATTGGCTTCTTTAAAAATCAGCTGTGTCTTAAATAGTGGGAGGGAGCTGGCTCACAGCATTGCTGATTGGGTGTGGATTTGTCTCTGGAGCCCTGGCAGGGACACCTCCCACTGTCCCCAGAACTTGGGGAGAGAGAAAATAATGAGGCTGTGAGTGGAGATTCTGTGCAGGAGTTTGTGCTGAGTGAAGGAAAGGATCCCTCTCTCTCTCTCTCTCTCTCTCTGGGATATGCTGGGAAAAGCATCAATTAAAGGATTAAACACCCTCAAATGACTTCATAGAATCCCAGAATGGTTTGGGTTGGAAAGGACCTTAAAGCCCATCCCATCCCTGCCCTGGCAGGGACCCCAAATCCCCCCCAGTGCCCCCCCTGCCCTGGCAGGGACACCTCCCACTGCCCCAGGCTGCTCCCAGCCCCAGTGTCCAGCCTGGCCTTGGGCACTGCCAGGGCTCCAGGGGCAGCCCCAGCTGCTCTGGGCACCCTGTGCCAGGGCCTGCCCACCCTGCCAGGGAACAATTCCTGCCCCAAATCCCAGCCAGCCCTGCCCTGGGGCACTGGGAGCCATTCCCTGTGCCCTGTCCCTCTGTCCCTTGTCCCCAGCCCCTCTGCAGCTCTCCTGGAGCCCCTTCAGGCCCTGCCAGGGGCTCTGAGGTCCTCCCTGAGCCTCCTTTTCTCCAGGCTGAGCCCCTTTCCCAGCTCCCTCAGCCTCTCCTGGGGCTCCATTCCCTTCTCAGCTCCGTTCCCTGCCCTGGCCCAGCCTGAGGCCATTTCCCCTTGTCCTGTCCCTGTGCCCTGGGAGCAGAGCCCGACCCCCCCCGGCTGTCCCCTCCTGGCAGGGAGCTGTGCAGAGCCACAAGGTTCCCCCTGAGCCTCCTTTGCTCCAGGTTCAGCCCCTTTCCCAGCTCCCTCAGCCTCTCCTGGGACTCCATTCCCTTCCCAGCTCCATTCCCTGCCCTGGACACGCTCCAGCCCCTCCAGGTCTCTCCTGTCAGGAAGGTCCCAGAGCTGCCCCCAGCACTGGAGGTGCCCCAGCAGTGCCAGCACAGGGGACGGGCACTGCCCTGGCCCTGCTGCCACCCCAGAGCTGGGAGCTGAGCCCCACCTGGGCTTTGGGAGGTGAGGAGTTCCCCCCGAGGCTGTGACCCTGCTGTCCCTGCCCTGGGGACACCCCAGCCTTGCCCTGTGCCAGCAGCAATAAATCCATCACCACCCCGGTTCACAGAGTCGCAAGCCTCGCAGGAATTTCTCCTCCAACACAAAAACCTCTGGGGTTACAAACCAGACAGCAAATCCCACCCAAGGCCGGGCTCTGGGGCTGTGTGGGGGTCCCCAGGAGGAGGATGGGGGGACACTGACGGGGTCTCTCTGCAGCGGGACGTCCCCCCTGGCCTGCCTGAATGCCATGCTGCACACCAACTCCCGCGGCGAGGAGGGCATCTTCTACAAGGTCCCCGGCCGCATGGGCGTCTACACCCTCAAGGTGAGTGCCAGGGCTGGGGGCACTGCTCCCAGAGGGGTTGGGTGGGGGTCCCACAGTGCCTGAGGGGGGGCCACTGGTCCCAGAGGGGTTGGGTCGGGGTCCCGGAGCACCTGAGGGTGGGAAAACCCAATGGGATCGAGCCCAAGCTGTGCCCCGTCCCCAGCTTGTCACCAAGTCCTTCCCTGGGCACCTCCAAACCTCTCCCTGGGTCGTTTCCAAGGCCTGACCACCCTTTCCGGAAGAAATTCCTCCTGGCGTCCAAATTATCCAGGATAATCCCGAAAGGGGATTGCTCCTCACCTTCACATCCTTCCCCTCTGGGCTGCAGATGCTCCTCTTTATCCCTTCCTTCCCTGGACACCTCCAAACCTCTCTCTGGTCCTCTGAACATCTCCAAACCTCCCTGGTCCTTTCCAAGGCCTGAGCACCCTTTCCTGAAAAAATTCTTCCTGGTGTCCAAATTATCCAGGATAATCCCAAAAGAGGGTTGTTCCTAATCTTCACATCTCTCCCTTCTGGGCTGCTCCTCTTTATCCCTTCCTTCCCTGGACACCTCCAAACCTCTCTCTGGTCCTCTGGACACCTCCAAACCTCTCTGGTCCTTTCCAAGACCTGACCACCCTTTCCTGAAGAAATTCCTCCTGGTGTCCAAATTATCCAGGATAATCCCAAAAGAGGGTTGTTCCTCATCTTCACATCTCTCCCTTCTGGGCTGCAGATGCTCCTCCTTATCCTTTTCTTCCCTGGACACCTCCAAACCTCTCTCTGGTCCTCTGAACACCTCCAAACCTCCCTGGTCCTTTCCAAGACCTGACCACCCTTTCCTGAAGAAATTCCTCCTGGTGTCCAAATTATCCAGGATAATCCCAAAAGAGGGTTGTTCCTCATCTTCACATCTCTCCCTTCTGGGCTGCAGATGCTCCTCCTTATCCTTTTCTTCCCTGGACACCTCCAAACCTCTCTCTGGTCCTCTGAACACCTCCAAACCTCCCTGGTCCTTTCCAAGACCTGACCACCCTTTCCTGAAAAAAATTCTTCCTGGTGTCCAAATTATCCAGAGGGGATAAATAATCCAAAATAATGTCCAAATAATCCCAAAAGGGGATTGTTCCTCACCTTCACATCCCTCCCTTCTAGGCTGCAGATGCTTCTCTTTCTTATTTCCTTCCCTGGACACCTCCAAACCTCTCCCTGGTCTTTCCCAAGGCCCAAGCACCCTTTCCTGAAGAAATTCCTCCTGTCCCAGAAGTTCAGGAGTAGTTAAAACGTTAATGAAACTCCAGCCCTGAAAGGGAAACTTCAGTGCTCTCAGCTTGTTCCTAGAGGTGGAAAATCACCTTGTGCCCAAGTGTCAGTCAGAGGGGGAATGATGGGGAATTGTCTGATTGGCTTCTTTAAAAATCAGCTGTGTCTTAAATAGTGGGAGGGAGCTGGCTCACAGCATTGCTGATTGGGTGTGGATTTGTCTCTGGAGCCCATGGCAGGGACACCTCCCACTGTCCCCAGGCTGCTCCAAACCCTGTCCAGCCTGGCCTTGGGCACTGCCAGGGCTCCAGGGGCAGCCCCAGCTGCTCTGGGCACCCTGTGCCAGGGCCTGCCCACCCTGCCAGGGAACAATTCCTGCCCCAAATCCCAGCCAGCCCTGCCCTCTGGCACTGGGAGCCATTCCCTGTGCCCTGTCCCTCTGTCCCTTGTCCCCAGCCCCTCTGCAGCTCTCCTGGAGCCCCTTCAGGCCCTGCCAGGGGCTCAGAGCTCTCCCCAGGGCTCAGTTTTTTCCTTTCACCCCCTGGATCTGCATCCCACAGGATTTGGCTGCTGAAGAGTCAGAAGCCCAGCCTGGAGCCATCCCAGGCAGCAGCACCTTGGGATCCCAGGATGCCAGAGTGGTTTGGGTGGGAAGGGAGCTCAGAGCCCCCCCAGTGCCCCCCCTGCCCTGGCAGGGACACCTCCCACTGCCCCAGGCTGCTCCCAGCCCCAGTGTCCAGCCTGGCCTTGGGCACTGCCAGGGCTCCAGGGGCAGCCCCAGCTGCTCTGGGCACCCTGTGCCAGCCCTGCCCTCCCTCCCAGGGAACAATTCCTGCCCCAAATCCCTCCCAAATCCTCTTTCCCACTTGGAAGCCATTCCCTGTGTCCTGTCCCTCCACCCCCTGTGTTTGGGTTGGTGATCAGGGGTGGGCAATCCAGGGCAGGGCAGTTGAGGACACACCCAGGAGGTGACAGCGAGGACAGAACCCAGGGCCTGTCACCTGCATTCAGTGTTTGTAGGGACTCCCAAAAGGGTTTGGGGTGCTCAGTGACCAAACCCCGACTAAACCCTGGGGGCGGGTTTTGCCACTGTCCCCGGGGCTGGGGGTGACCCTGGCGTGGCTCTGTGGTGTCCCCTGGCAGAAGGACATCCCGGATGGGCTGAAGGAGCTGTCGGAGGGCTCGGAGGAGAGCAGCGATGCCCACTCGGACTCGCAGAGCTCGGAGCACAGCAGCTCCAGCAGCGACGGCTGCCCCGCCAAGGACGGCCGGAGGAGCAGGTGGAAGAGGAAAGGTGAGTTTGATTTATTAAAGTATGAATATCGATCTGATATCGATACCCAACTGTGACGGTGTCTTGGTTTGGACAGACAGGTGTCTGCCAGGGAAATTGGAGTTCCCCCCCTAGAATGGAGAATGCAAACCCGTCACCCCCTCCAAATTATAATTTTGCAATCAAGGGCTTTCAGGCAAAGAGTTTGGGAATAGGAGTAACAGTTCTTTACTGGGAATATTAACAACACAAACGTAGCAGAAAAACAAAACCACCCAACCAAAACAAGCAAACAAAAATTTTGGAGAACCCTGACAGAGTCAGAGCTACAGCCTGACACCCTGTGGGTCAGGGTGTTGGAAACAGCCCCAAAGTGAGTCCTTCTTCAGTGGCAGAGGTGGTTCTGGTGAGGTAAAGATGATCCTGTAGAAAAACGGGTCCAGTGATGGTGACAGGGGTCCTGTGCTGATGGGAAGGGTCCAGTGGTGGTAAAAGGGGTCCAATGGTGATGGGAAGGGTCCAGTGATGGTGACAGGGGTCCAGTGGTGATGGGAAGGGTCCAGTGGTGGTGACAGGGGTCCAGTGATGGTGACAGGGGTCCAGTGGTGATGGGAAGGGTCCAGTGGTGGTGACAGGGGTCCAGTGATGGTGACAGGGGTCCAGTGGTGATGGGAAGGGTCCAGTGGTGGTAAAAGGGGTCCAGTGGTGATGGGAAGGGTCCAGTGATGGTGACAGGGGTTCAGTGGTGATGGGAAGGGTCCAGTGATGGTGACAGGGGTCCAGTGGTGATGGGAAGGGTCCAGTGGTGGTGACAGGGGTCCAGTGGTGGTAAAAGGGGTCCAGTGGTGAAAAAGGAATCCAGTGGACAAGAAGGGCTCCAGTCTTCCTCCCAGAGAATCGGGTGAAGCTAGAAAACTTTTCTGTCCTGTGTCTGAGTTTTTTATCCAGGTAGAAACTGCCTGCCCCACTTCCAGGGGGGGAATGTGATGTATCTCACAATAAGATGATGGAAATGCAGATGCACCGTTCTGGGGGGGTATAGCCTAGGGGGGGTGTTAATGGCCCATTATCTGAAGGCATCAGGCCTCTTCCCCCTTGAGTTACCAGAGATAAAAGCATCTCCCCAACTGCTTTTTTAACAAGATGAAAATAGAATATACAACCCCAGGCTCCACAACCGAGGACAGAGGGACAGAAGACTCTCTTACAGTTAAGTTAGAAAGTGTAAGTTTATTGATGGCCAGTGTGATAAATGCCAATCACTCATTTTTAGACATTTATGAAAATTTAATAAAGAATAAAATTGGTTACAAAAAAAATTAATACAAATAAAAGTTTAAAAAAGTTTTCAGAGACGGGACAAATAATGAGGCAATAAAGGCAAAGAAGGTAGTCTAGACCACCATCCTTCCTTCTTCCCAGACCCCAACTAGTTAGGAGAAAGGTGATCTTCAGTAGAAATCTCTCCCTTTTTGAGGACCAAAACTTCATAATTGTGCATGCTTTATCTAAGACAAACTTGTTTTCCCCAAGGGTCCCTGTTAAGCTCCCCTGGCGGCAGGGAGTCTTGCTTCTTGTGGATTCAGGGCATCTGGTTCCTGTGAGAGATATGCATCCTTCTGTCTGAAGAATCCGAGGGGGGTTTTTCTTTTCTGTTGTAAATCTTATCTCTGTGAAACATTCTCTTGGGGCAGCTTCTCTTCCCCTGAGCTAAAGAAAATACCTTACACACGAATTTTTACTAAAACTTAATGTTAAAAACTACATTTATTATATTATTCAAATGTTAATACTGCATAACTTTTCTGAATAGCCTATTATATATATAATAAATATCTGTGTAAAGACACACACACACAATATGCCTTTTTCACAGCCGGGCAGCTGATTGGGATAACTCCCCAATGGGCACTGCAAAAGATCACAGATAATTAATTACAAAGCCTTTTATCCACACAAGTGTTGAATACACAAAATACAAATGCATATTCACACCCCTGTCACCTCCTCCGCTTTGTATGCTAATTGACAGAAAGGCTAATTAAGCATGCGTAGTTTGTTCTCTGAAAGGGGTCTTATGTGAGGAGTGCTCACCAAAAGGAGGAAGTAAAACTGGTCTTCATGCCCTGAGGGCGGTGAGCATCCAGTGATGAGTGAAGTGGGAATGGTGAAGGAATCGGCAGAGCAGCAGTTCCTGAACGTGTCCCTGTGTCCTGTGAGCAGCTCTGCAGGACTGGTGGACACCCCAGGTTCACTGCCTCCAAGGAATTCCCTGCTGCTCCTGGGTTTCTCCTTCAGGTCCCTCTCAGAACTCCAGGAAGAGCAGGGGGTGGAACAAAGCAGGAGCTGCTGCTCTGGGCCAGGGATTTCTGGAGCTGCGCCACCCTCCCTCCCTCCCTCCCCTGGGATTTGGTCTCCTTGTGTTTCCTCTCCCAGTTCCCTGGGCTGTGATGGCCCAGCCAGAGCCAGGGGACAACATTCCATGTGGATTTACACCCCCTGAGGGGTGAGAGCAGCTCAGATGTTCCAGCAGAGGCTGGGAATGGTCATCTGTGTCCAGCTCTGGGCTGTTCTGACAGGAGAGACCTGGAGGGGCTGGAGCGTGTCCAGGGCAGGGAATGGAACCCCAGGAGAGGCTGAGGGAGCTGGGAAAGGGGCTGAGCCTGGAGCAAAGGAGGCTCAGGGGGGACCTTGTGGCTCTGCACAGCTCCTGCCAGGAGGGGACAGCCAGGGGGGGTCGGGCTCTGCTCCCAGGGGACAGGGACAGGACAAGGGGGAATGGCCTCAGGCTGGGCCAGGGCAGGCTCAGCTGGGACAGCAGCAGGAATTTCCCCATGGAAAGGGAGCTCAGGCCTTGGAACTGCCCAGGGAAGTTGGCAGTGCCCAGCCCTGGAGGTGTCCCAGGAATTCCTGGAGGTGGCACTGAGTGCCCTGGGCTGGGGACAGGGTGGGGATGGGGCACAGCTGGGACTGGGTGACCTTGCAGGGCTTTTCCAGCCTCAGGGACCCTGGGATTCTCTGAAGTTCCAACAATCTCTGCCTGAAGCATTGTTCAGCTCAGATCTCTGGGAACGACCTCCTTCAGGCCCTCAGGGATGTTTTGGGGTCACTCTCAGCAAGTGCAGCCCCCAGCTCTCTGTCCTGCAGTGCAGAGAAATGAGTTGTGCTGGAAGTGTCCAAGGCCAGGCTGGGCAGGGCTTGGAGCCACCTGGGGCAGTGGGAAGTGTCCCCTGGCCATGGCTGAGGGTGGCACTGGAGGTGTCCCAGGAATTCCTGGAGGTGGCACTGAGTGCCCTGGGCTGGGGACAGGGCGGGGATGGGGCACAGCTGGGACTGGGTGGGCTGGGAGGGATTTCCCAGCCTCAGGGATTTGGGAATTTCTGGCATTTCTGCACTTGGCTGCTCAAAGCAGCTGTCACAGCCTCAGGAGCAGCAGAGTCCTGACCTGCAGTGACACTCCCAGCCCAGACACCTTCCCCTCTGAGGGACTCTGAGCAATGCATCACCCCGTTTCTATTTCAGCTGCTTCCTTTCCTTCTCCTCCCAGTCCGTGATTCCAGGGAATGATGTCATTCCCTGTGCTTCCTGATGCTCTCAGGAGCTCTCCTGAGGAGCTGCAGTTTTCAGCTGGGCTTCTTGGCCGGGTTTTCCTTCCAGGCAGATTTGGTTGTGTTCTTATCATTTGTGAGAAACGAGTTCTTCTGAAGAGAAGAAGAGGAATTAATGCCCCTCACTGACAACCTGGGCACGTTTCCCATGCCCTCTGGATTTGTCATCTCCCAGGAGAGCAGTGCAGAGAGTCACAGAGTGGTTTGGGTTTGGGAAGGGAGCTCAGAGTCCCCCAGAGCCATCCCTGCCCTGGCAGGGACACCTCCCACTGCCCCAGGCTGCTCCCAGCCCCAGTGTCCAGCCTGGCCTTGGGCTCTGCCAGGGATCCAGGGGCAGCCACAGCTGCTCTGGGCACCTTCTCACGGCTTCCCCACCCTCTCAGGGAAGAATAAGTCAATGTCCAATGAGTTAATTATTCAGAAGCTGAAGAGTTAGTTAATAGTGAAAGAATCAGTTAGTAGTGAAACAATCAATTAATAGTGAAAGAATCAGTTAATAGTTAAAGGATCAGTTAATAGTTCATCCTCTCCTCACAGAACATGGCCCACAGCAGCTTCCTGACTCTCAGAAGCTTCCCAGCTCCTGCAGATGCTCAGGAAAAGCTGCAGGAGCTGCTGCCTCTGGGAATTTTCATCTACAGATGATCCTGGAGAAGGGTGGAGTTTCCCTCTGGAGCTGCAGTGGTGCTGAGCTGGGTTCATCTCTGGCAATGCCCAGCACACAGGCTGCCCTGGGGCTCTGGATCTCAGCTGGGATCCAGCTGGGAATGCTGGGCTCCTCCCCTGGCTGCAGCATCTCCCCAGGGGCTGCTGGAATTGGATCAGCCCTGCAGTGAGCCTGGATGGCCCATGGACAGCAGATACCCCTGGGGGGAGGCTGGGTCCTGGCAGGGACAAAGAGCACTGCCCCAGGGGGTTTAACAGCTGCCCATGGACAGCAGATACCCCTGGGGGGAGGTTGGGTCCTGGCAGGGACAAAGAACCAGTTTTGAGAGATGGCAATAGAATAAATACTTTTGGTTACATCTTGTACCCCAAGCCAGGGTGTGAGCTGGGAGTCCTGCTGGCAGTGAGCTCCACATGCAGACCTTGCTGCTCCCGAGCAAACCACGAAGGGTTAATGCCAAACAACGTCAGGAGGAAGAGCTGGGACAGCTCCACTGGATGGGATTTGACAGTGGCAGCTCCAAACCGGCCCCTCAGTGGCAAAGAAAAAGCTGAATATGATCAGCTAAGATTGGTTTTAGTTAATCCCTGGCAGTGCCCCAGGCCAGGCTGGACACTGGAGCTGGGAGCAGCCTGGGGCAGTGGGAGGTGTCCCTGCCAGGGCAGGGGGGGCACTGGGGGGGCTCTGAGCTCCCTTCCCACCCAAACCACTCTGGGATCCTGGGATCCCAAGGTGCTGCTGCCTGAGGTGGCTCCGGGCTGGGCTTCTGACTCTCAGCAGCCAAATCCTGTGGGATGCAGATCCAGGGGGTGAAAGGAAAAAACTGAGCCCTGGGGAGAGCTCTGAGCCCCTGGCAGGGCCTGAAGGGGCTCCAGGAGAGCTGCAGAGGGGCTGGGGACAAGGGACAGAGGGACAGGAGCCAGGGAATGGCTCCCAGTGCCCCAGGGCAGGGCTGGCTGGGATTTGGAGCAGGAATTGTTCCCTGGCAGGGTGGGCAGGCCCTGGCACAGGGTGCCCAGAGCAGCTGGGGCTGCCCCTGGAGCCCTGGCAGTGCCCAAGGCCAGGCTGGACACTGGGGCTTGGA
Source organism: Phylloscopus trochilus trochilus (assembly GCA_016584745.2). Classification (NCBI taxonomy): domain Eukaryota; kingdom Metazoa; phylum Chordata; class Aves; order Passeriformes; family Phylloscopidae; genus Phylloscopus; species Phylloscopus trochilus. The sequence continues at coordinate 1,352,532 of WQNJ02000101.1, forward strand.
GCAGCCTGGGGCAGTGGGAGGTGTCCCTGTCCATGGCAGGGGTGGCACTGATGGGGCTCTGGGGTCCCTTCCAGCCCAAACCATCCCAGGACTCCATGGGGTTCCAATATTTGATGATTTGCAGTGAGGGGCTGATCCCAGATCAGCACAGGGAACATCCAGGAGATCAGCAGTGAGTCAGGAAGGGGCTCTGGGCTGGGGCCGGGATGTGCAGGAGGTGCCTGGTGAGCTCTCAGAGCAGAGTGTGAGCAGCTCAGCTCAGTCAGAGTGTGCTGGGATCCTCAGGCCCAGGCTGGGGACAGCTCTGCTCTCCCTTCACCACTGCCAGGGAGTTTTTTTCCCCCCAGTATCCATCCCTGCCCTGGCACAGCCTGGGGCCATTCCCTGCTATCCTCTCCCTGTTCCTGGGAGCAGGTCTGACCCCCCCCAGCTGCTCCCTCCTGTCAGGTCCCAAGGATCCTTGGATCCATCCCAGGTTTGCAGTTGGCAGCGTTTTCCCTGAAAGGATCAACCTCTCATCTCTTGGAGTTCTGGAAACTGGGATTTTGAGGATGTTGGTGTCCGGTGATACATGTGATATAAGGTGGAGGATTTGCGGCATTTTCTGGGTGCTTCTTCACCTTCTTCTCCATGGGTTTGGGTGGTTTTCTATGATTGGGTGGGAAAGGTCTGCACTGCGGGCCTGGGGTGCTCATTATTGGGTCAGGAGTGCAAATGACCTGGGTGTCACCTCGTTACTGGGGGATTCTTAAATAACCTCAGAGAGAGTTAGAAACAGCCATTTCACCCCCATTTCTACCAGAACTCACAGCTCCCCAGGGTGCTTTAGGTGAGAATTCATGAACATCTGAGTCTGTCTGAGTCTTTGTCCGTGTGTCAACCCCGACCTTGGCAGAGAGAAAAAGAAGCCAGAACCATCAAATTCCTCTGCAGTGAGTTCCCATCAAATCCAAGCTGCTGCTTCCCCTCCTGCCCAGTTGTCTTGGGTTGTGGAACCAAAAATGTGTATTTATTCTATTTCATCTGTTAAAAGCAGCTGGGGAGATGTTTTTTCTTTATCTCTTGTAACTATAGGGGAAAAGGGGCGGGTGCCTTCTGATAATGGGCCAGCTGATAAACCAGGTGGGGCAGTGTTTGTTATCTCTGTCACCACCTGTCCTCCCTCTGGGGGATATCTGCTGCTAATGGGCCATTAAGGATTATCCCCTGTTAATGGGTCATTAAGGATTATCTCCTGCTAATGGGCCATTAAGGATTATCTTCTGTTAATGGGCCATTAAGACACCCCTAAAAGCACACATCCCCAAACTAGACCATCCACATTACATCATCTTATTGTGAGATGCTCCACCCAGTGGGAGGAGCCAACCATTCCTGCCTGGATAAAAACTGAGACTCTGGAACACCAGGGATCTGGTTCCACCGGATTCCCGGAGGAAGAGCGGACCCTTCTCACCATCCCTGGGCCCTTCTCACCATCACTGGACCCTTTTCTCTCAGGATCATCTCTGCCCCACCAGAACCACCTCTGCCACTCCAGGAGGACTCACTGTGGGCTGCTCCCAACCCCCTGACCAACAGGGTGTCAGGTTGTAGCTCTGACTCTGTCAGGGTTCTCCAGGATTGTTGTTTGTTTGTTTGCTGGTTTGCTTGGGTGGTTTTGTTTTTTCGACTACATTTGTATTGTTAATATTCCCAGTAAAGAACTGTTATTCCTATTCCCAAATCTTTGCGTGAAAGCCCTGAATTCCAAAATTATAATTTGGCAGGGGGTGAGGGGTTTCCATTCTCCATTCCAAGGAAAACTCCAGCTTTCCCTGGCTGTCCAAACCAAGACACCCGTTTCTTTGGTGAGGAGGATTGTCTGAGCTTTTCACATCTGTCCTGGAGTCAAGGGGCTCTGAGGCTTCTCCCCTGTGCCATTTCCTTGGTTTTAAACAGTTCTTGGAAGCCTTTTGTTGAAATCCTGAAGAGCTTTGAGGGAGCTCTTTGAGCAGCAGATTTATTCTCTTTATTCAACAAAAAAAAACCCAAAAAACTGAGCAAACAAAAATTTTGTTTATTCAAAAAAAAAAAAAAAATCAAAAAAAACAAAAGAGAAAAAAAAAACCAACAAAAAAAACCCAAACAAACAAACAAAAAAAAACCCAAAAAAACAAATCCAGGTGGTTTGGGAGCTGCTCTGCCCCTCCAGGTGCTGCTCAAGACTCTGAACTTTTATTGCTCTGCGCTTCCACCCCCAGGCAGGATCAGACCTGGGTTATTTGTTATAAAGAATTTTGTATATGTGCAGCACCTGCTGCATTTATATTTATTATTTATATTTATATTTACATTTACATTTACATTTACATTTACATTTACATTTATATTTAGTTGCAATTATAGTTATATGGTTATAGCTATAGATTTATATTGTAATATATAAATAATTAATTTATATTATTTATATTATTTACATTATATATTATATTATGTATTATATATTATATTATATAATAATATTTATATGTTTATCATAATTTATAATTAAATATTTATAAATAGCTGTATAAATATAGCTATTTATAAATACACAAATAGATTTATATTCGTGTATTTATAAATAGGTTTATCGATGTGTGTATTTATATTTGTATATTTATATTCATGGTCATATATTTAGATTATAAATTTATATTGTTATTGTTACATAGTGTTATACTTATTAATATGTATATTTCTATGTGTATGTAGTTAGATGTATATGTGTATATTTATGTTTAGATGTGTATATGTGTATTGAGATTCCTATTGATATTTGTAGGTATGCTAATTTTATATTTATACATTTATACATTTATATATTTATATATTTTTATATTTATATAGTCAAATAGTTATTATTATTGTAATATTTATTTATATGTGCAGTTGTTGGCTTTCACTGTTGTCGGCTTCTGTAAATTATTCTGATGTGGTGCAGTTGGTCTCATCTCTTTTTAACTGCTTTTGATGCAGTGTAATGTCAACTTTTATGGTTTATGCCCTAAGCACTGTGTGGATTGTGTATTTCAGTGTGATACGTAGATATTACATATTATATATAATAATATTAATGTGTAAAAATATAATATATAAAATAGATATTATATAACTATATAAAATTTAATATATAATATTAAATAGATATTCTATAACCATATCAAATTTAATATATCATATTAAATAGATATCATATTAAATAGATATTATACAACTAAATAATAATATATGAATATATACTATATAAAATAGATACTATATAACTATATCGAATTTAATATATAATATTAAATAGGTATTCTAGAACTATATATATGTAACTATATAATGTATAAATAAAAATTTTTAACTATAAAATTTATTATATAATATAATATATATATTATATAACCATATATATTAATATATAACTATATAAAAATATTCTAGAACTATATATAGTAATATATAACTATATAATATATAAATAGATATTTTATAACTATATAAAAATTTAATACATAGTATAAAGTAGATATTATATAATTATATATATTAATACATTAATATATAATATATAAGTAGATATTTTATAACTATATAAAATTAATATATAATATTAAACAGCTATTCTATAAGTATGTATATATATTAATATATAAATATATAATATATAAATAGAGCTTTTATAACTATATGAAAATTTAATATGTTTTATAAAATAGATATTATATAACTATAATAAATAGTTCTAACTATAACTAAAATATATAATACATACTTATAACTATAACTGTATAACTGTAAAATATATATTATGATAACTAATATATCATTATATTAATATAACTATATATTATACTTTAGGCTTTCACAAAACATTAAATAGTGGCTATGTCCTCTATTTTTTTCAAAATTATTATTAATTTTTAAATAATTATTAGATTTTAATTTAATTAATATTTATAATTAATGTCATTATTAAATATTAATTATCTAAATCAATTTGCAGAAGTAATGGTGCCTGTGAAATAGCAACTGATGCCTTTATTTTTATAATTCACTGACAATAGTAAAATATCTAATATTGATTGAAAGTGCTTGTAAAAGTGGCTAAACCACTTTTGTGTAATAAGATAATATTAAGATATAATTAATAAGATATAATTAATAAGATATAATTAATATATTAATAATATAATAGAATATATTTATAAAATTTAATATATAATTAGATGATATAATTAATATATTATATTATAATAGATAATATTATATTATATTATATTATAGATATATGATATTATTATAATAGATATATCATATTATAATAAATAATTAGATAATATAATTAATATATTAATAAGATATAATTAATAAGATTATATTAAGATATAAACCACTTTTGTGTAATAACATAATATTAAAAAGAACCAGGCAAATAACACCAAAAGACAGGATAAAAATAATATTTGTAAATAAATAAAAATAAATAAGGAACAAACATAATAAATAAAAATAGAATAAAAAATAACCTTACCCCTGAGCCTTTGGTTATCAGTAGCTGTTAAGCCACAAGACCTGTGTAAAAAAAACCAAAATACAAAACTCTCAGCATCACACCTGCACTGTGGCCCGGCCTCCAAAAAAAGGGAAATCAAGAGTTGAACTGAGCTAAAGAACCCCCAGAATATATAAAGAAAAAAAAAAAGTTTGAATATTGTAATCTTCTTTTGACCAATGCAATTAAAAAGTACATAAAAGGAGTTATTATAGTTAACTGTGTGACAGAACATCTAGCTGTGATAGTTTTGCTTTATCTCCTGTTGTCCCTTATCAGACTTCTAAATTTTATTAATTAAACGTTAATTTTATTTAAATAATAAATATCAAATATTTTATTTAAATATTAAATATTGAATATTAAATATTAAATATTAAATATTAAATATTAAATATTGAATATTTAATATTGAATATTTAATATTTAATATTAACTATAGAATACAAAATGTAAAATATAAAATGTAAAATATAAAATATGAAATACTAAATTTAATAAAACTTCATTTAAATTCCATTTAATCGATTAAAATAACCGTATTATTAAGTTTAATGACGTTAAATTCAGTATAAAATTAAGACAGTAAAGATTTATTTTATAGCTTTTATTAATTTAGTAATAATTAATAAATATTCATTTTATAAATGTTAATATTTCATTTCTTTAAGCTTTTAAAAATTATCAAGTCCCTGATTCTGTGTTGGTGCATTATTTTGGGGAGGTTCCCATACTCTGTGGGGGCTGAGCAGGATCCTGCTGGCTGCAGTTAATGAAGGGTTAATGAGCAGATAATGAAGGGTTAATGAACAGCTAATGAAGGGTTAATGAAGGGTTAATGAAGAGTTAATGAACAGATAATGAAGGCTGCAGTTAATGGCTCGTTATCTCCTGGCTCCTCACCCTGCTGTGCTGGGAGCTGATTGCTCAGGAAGTCTTGGTTAATGATGGTTATTATTGATCATTAATTCATTGTTACTGTTGCTATTAATGGCTCATTATTACGGCTATCATTAATTATTAATTAACCCTCATGTGACTGTCCCCCATCTGCCAGCAAACCTTCCTCGTTTGGCTGCCCAGGTCCCACGGTCACCTCCCGAATTCACAGCCTGAGACGTTCAGGAATTTTCTGATTCTCCTCAGCCAATTGATTTTTTTTTGGTTTTTATTTTTAAGAGAAGGTTCCAAGGAGAGCTCAGAGCCCCTTCCAGGACCTGACAGGGCTGGGCACTGGGGAGGTCACACCTGGAGTGCAGTGTCCAGCTCTGAGTGTCCCAGGATGGACATTGAGTGCAGTGTCCAGCTCTGGGTGTCCCAGGATGGACATTGAGTGCAGTGTCCAGCTCTGGGTGTCCCAGGATGGACATTGAGTGCAGTGTCCAGCTCTGGGTGTCTCAGTTCAGGATGGACACTGAGTGCAGTGTCCAGCTCTGGGTGTCTCAGTTCAGGATGGACATTGAGTGCAGTGTCCAGCTCTGGGTGTCCCAGGATGGACATTGAGTGCAGTGTCCAGCTCTGGCCCCTCAGGTCAGGATGGACATTGAGTGCAGTGTCCAGCTCTGGGTGTCCCAGGTTGGACATTGAGTGCAGTGTCCAGCTCTGGGTGTCTCAGTTCAGGATGGACACTGAGTGCAGTGTCCAGCTCTGGCCCCTCAGGTCAGGATGGACACTGAGTGCAGTGTCCAGCTCTGGGTATCTCAGTTCAGGATGGACATTGAGTGCAGTGTCCAGCTCTGGGTGTCCCAGGATGGACATTGAGTGCAGTGTCCAGCTCTGGGTGTCTCAGTTCAGGATGGACATTGAGTGCAGTGTCCAGCTCTGGCCCCTCAGCTCAGGATGGACATTGAGATGCTCAAACACATCCCAAGGAGGCAGCGAGGCTGCTGAGGGGCTTGGAGCACAAACCCTGTGAGGAACAACTGAGGGAGCTGGGGTTGCTCAGCCTGGAGAAAAGGAGACTCAGGGGTGACCTTGTCACTCTCTGCAGCTCCCTGAAGGGTGGTTGTGGGCACTGACAGAACCAGAGGACACAGCCTCAGGCTGCTCCACGGGAAATCCAGTTTGGGGAGCAGGGAGAAGTTTTTCCCAGAAAGAGTGACCAAGTTCTGGAATGGCCTGCCTGGGGAGGTGCTGGAGTCACCATCCCTGGAGGTGTTTAAGGAAAGTCTGGATGTGGCACTGGGTGCCGTGGTCTGGTTGAGGTGTTAGAGCTGGGCTGGACTGGATGATCTTGAAGGTCTCTTCCAACCTGGAAATTCTGTGATTCTGTGGTTCTGTGACAGGGCTCCAGGAGAGCTGGAGAGGGGCTGGAGGGACAGGACACAGGAGGGACATTCCCCACTGGGAAAGGGGAATTTGGGGTGGGATCCTGGGCAGGAATTCCTGGCTGGGCTGGAATTCCCAGAGCAGCCCGGGCTGGACACAGGGGCTGGGACACTGGGAGGTGTCCCCAGATGCTGGGATTTGGGGTATCCCAGGCTCCAGCTGCTGGAGCAGCTGCCCTTCCATCCCTATCCCCAATTATCCCCAATTATCCCCAATTATCCCCAATGTCCGTAACGAGGCTCGTTAACGATGACATCCGTGGAGTTGGGAAATCACAGAGCTGGGGCTGGAATGTCTCACCTGCCGGGAGCAGCCCTTCCTTTCCTGGGGTATCCCGGATATCCTCACGTTTCCCTTCGGAGAGGAGCGAGAGACGCTGCTCTCCCCTGCCCTGGCACCTGCTATATTTATATTTATATTTATATTTATATTTATATTTATATTTATATTTATATTTATATTTATATTTATATTTATATTTATATTTATATTTATATTTATTTTTGTATTTTTGTATTTTTGTATTTTTGTATTTTTGTATTTTTGTATTTTTGTATTTGTATTTTATTTATATTTGTTAGTTACAGTTATAGTTATAGCTGTATTTATATTTATAAATAGATGTATAGGTGTACATTTATATTTGTGTATTTATATTCATATTTATATATTTATATATTTATATATTTATAAATTTATATATATTTATATATTTATATTTTTATATTTTTATATTTTTATATAATACATTTTGTATTTATGTTATATATTTGTGTTTTATATATTTATATATTTATATATTTATATATTTATATATTTATAGTGTTACGGTTATATAGTGTTATGCTTATTAATATGTATATGTGTATGTGGTTATATTTTTATGCATATGTGTGTATATTTATGTTTAGATGTGTATATGTGTATTGAGATTCGTATTGATATTGATATTTTTAAGTATACTAATTTTATAGCTGTCGTTATATAGTTACATAGTTATATAGTTTTTGCTATTGTTATACTTTTTTACGTGTATTTACATTTTATGTACTTATTTTTATCTATAAATATATATACTTATATGTATATGTGGTTATATGTATATTTATATATTTATGTTTATGTTTAGATGTGTGTTTATATGTGTATGGATATTCATATTGATATTTATAGGTATACTAATTTGTATAATTGTATTGATATTTATAGTTTAGTTATATGTATGTGTAGATTTATTTATATTTACACTTTACGTATACTTTTTTATATTTATATTAATAGTTATACCTGTATTTACATTATAGTTATACTTATTTTTATATATTTATTCTTTTATTTACATTTATTGATATTGATATTTATTTATATGTATAGTTATAGGTTATATATGTATATTTATATTTGTGTGTATTTATATTTATATTTACACTTTACTTGAACTTATTTATATAGTTATAGCTGTAATTACGTTATAATTACATGTATTTATATGTACATTTATATTTATATTTTTATATTCTATAGTTTATATATTTATAATATACCTGCATTTACATTATATACTTCTGTATATGAATATTTATATTTATAGTTTAGTTGTATGTATGTGTATGTTTATGCGTGTTTATATTTATATTTACACTTTACTGGTACTTATTTATGTATTTATAGTTATACCTGCATTTACATTATAGATTTGTATATTTATATTTATATTTATATTTATATTTATATTTATATTTATATTTATATTTATATGTATTTATATTTACACTGTACTTGTACTTATTTATATAGTTATAGTTATAGCTGTATTTACATTATAGTTATACATATATATGAAATATTTATTTTTACATTTATACTTTACTTGAACTTATTTATGTATATATATGTAGAGCTGTATTTACATTATAACTATACGTATTTATATGTACATTTACATTTGTCTATAGTTATGTGCAGGGATATTGATATTTATTGATATTTATGTGTATTTATATTTCTGTGTGTTTATATTTATGTTTACACTTTGCTTGTGCTTATTTATGTATTTATAGTTATACCTGCATTTACATTGCAGATTTATATTTATATGTATTTATACTTCACTTGAACTTATTTATATATTTATAAGTATAGCTGCATTCACATTATAACTATACATATTTATATGCACATTTACATTTGTCTATAGTTATGCGCACGGATATTGATATTTATTGATATTTATGTGTATTTATATTTACATTTACACTTGGCTTGTACTTATTTATGTATTTGTAGTCATAGTTATACCTGCATTTACGTTATAGATTTATATTTATATTTACATTTACATATTTGTATATTTGTATATTTATATATTTGTATATACTACATATTATATTTACATAGTTATATTTATATATTATATTTATATTTATACATTTTTATTTATATTTATATATTATGTACAAATATTTATATTTTATGTTTTGTATTTATATTTATATATTTGTGTACAAATATTTATAGTTGTATTTGCATGTTTTATATTTATATTTATATATTTGTGTACAAATATTTATATGTTTTGTATTTATATTTATATATTTGTGTACAGATATTTATAGTTGTATTTACATGTTTTGTATTTATATTTATATATTTGTATACAAATATTTATATTTATATTTACATGTTTTGTATTTACATTTATATATTGTGTACAAATATTTATATTTATATGTTTGTGTTTATGTTTATATATTTGCATACAAATATTTATAGTTGTATTTATATGTTTTGTATTTGTATTTACATATTTGTGTACAAATATTTATATTTACATGCTTTGTATTTATATTTATATATTTGTGTACAAATATTTATATTTATATGTTTTATATTTATATATTTGTATATTTATATCTATATTTGTATATTTATAATTTATATTTATATATTTATATATAAATATATTATTTATATATTATTTATATATTTATATATTTATATTTGTATATTTATATTTATATCTGTATATTTATATTTATAATTTATATTTATATATTTGTATTTCTATTTCCCTTTCCCCGCAGTCTCGTCCCGGCTGGCCCCCACGGCCTCCCCGCAGTCCGGCTGCCCGTCCCCGTCCATCCCAGGCAAGGGCCTCTCCTCCTCGCAGAAGCACAGCAAGAAGGCTCTCAAGCAGGTTGAGTTGGTTAATTAATGCATTTTAATTGATTGCATTATTAATTGATCGCCCCAGGGCGGGGAGGGAATCCCAGAGCTCCACAAGGCTCAAAGCCCAAGGAGCTGCCTGCAGCGTCCCTCTCTCCCGGAGGGGCTGGGGATATGGATGGGAATATTGTGCTGCAGGAGAAGGAAGGAGGGCAGGAATTCCAGGGACAGGAGGAGGAGAATGAAGGAGGGCAGGAATTCCATGGGCAGAAGGAAGGAGGGCAGGAATTCCATGGACAGGAGGAAGGAGGACAGGAATTCCATGGACAGGAGGAAGGAGGACAGGAATTCCAGGGACAGAGTGTCTGGAGAAGGAAGGTGGGCAGGAGTTCCATGGACAGTTCCTGGAGAAGAAGGAAGGAGGACAGGAATTCCATGGTCAGAGTTCCTGGAGAAGGAAGGAGGGCAGGAATTCCATGGACAGAAGGAAGGAGGGCAGGAATTCCATGGACAGGAGGAAGGAGGACAGGAATTCCATGGACAGGAGGAGGAGAAGGAAGGAGGGCAGGAATTCCATCAACAGAGTGTCTGGAGAGGGAAGGTGGGCAGGAGTTCCATGGACAGTTCCTGGAGAAGAAGGAAGGAGGACAGGAATTCCATGGTCAGAGTTCCTGGAGAAGGAAGGAGGGCAGGAATTCCATGGACAGTGTCTGGAGGAGAAGGAAGGAGGGCAGGAATTCCATGGACAGAAGGAAGGAGGGCAGGAATTCCATGGACAGGAGGAGGGAGGGCAGGAATTCCGTGGACAGGAGGAAGGAGGGCAGGAATTCCAGGGACAGAAGGAAGGAGGGCAGGAATTCCATGGACAGGAGGAAGGAGGGCAGGAATTCCATGGACAGGAGGAAGGAGGGCAGGAATTCCAGGGACAGAAGGAAGGAGGGCAGGAATTCCATGGACAGGAGGAAGGAGGGCAGGAATTCCATGGTCAGGAGGAAGGAGGGCAGGAATTCCAGGGACAGGAGGAGGAGAAGGAAGGAGGGCAGGAATTCCATCAACAGAGTGTCTGGAGAAGGAAGGTGGGCAGGAGTTCATGGACAGTTCCTGGAGAAGAAGGAAGGAGAGCAGGAATTCCATGGGCAGGAGGAAGGAGGGCAGGAATTCCCAGACAGGGCACAAAGAATGGCTCTTCCCAGCAGCAGGAGCCAAATGGACCCAAAACGTACCCAAAATGGACCCAAAATGGGCCCAAAATGGACACAAAAGTGGCTGACCAGTCACGAGCTCTCACACTTTGATCAGTTCTGGTCCATTTGCATTTTGAGGTTCAATTGTCCAATCCCAGCTTTGGGTTGTGAGGTCCCATCCTTCTGTTCCTCCCTCCAGCCCCCCTTGTTTGTGCTCTGGGGCTGAACACTTGTCCCAGGTGTCCTTGGTGACCAAAAATGGACCCAAAATGGTCACGAAATGGTCACAAAATGGTCACAAAATGGACACAGAATGGACACAAAATAGACACAAAATGGATAAATGGTCACGAGGTCTCACACACTGATCAGTTCTGGTCCATTTGCATTTTGAGGTTCAATTTTCCAATCCCAGCTTTGGGTTGTGAGGTCCCATCCTTCTGTTCCTCCCTCCAGCCCCCCTTGTTTGTGCTCTGGGGGCTGAACACTTGTCCCAGGTGTCCTTGGTGACCAAAAATGGACACCAAATGGTCCCAAAATAGACACAAAATGTTCACAAAATGGACACAAAATAGACACAAAATGGACCCAAAATGGACACAAAATGTACCCCAAACGGACACAAGGATGGCTGACCAGTCACGAGCTCTCACACTTTGATCAGTTTTGGTCCATTTGCCTTTTGAGGTTCAATTTTCCAATCCCAGCTTTGGGTTGTGAGGTCCCATCCTTCTGTTCCTCCCTCCAGCCCCCCTTGTTTGTGCTCTGGGGGCTGAACACTTGTCCCAGGTGTCCTTGGGGTGCAGCAGGAGCAGGATTTGTTTTGTGTCCCTGCTCTGTGCAGAGCTGAGTGAGCCTGAGTGTGAGGCTGAGAGCTGCAGCCCTGGGCAGCGCAGAACCCAAAAAACACCAAAGCTCCAGCTCCAGGCATCGCTGGCTGCAGTGGTGGGAAGGGGTCTGTTCCCAACAGGCTGTTTGTGTTTGATCAGTGTCACCCTGAGCAGGTGTGGGGCTGCATTTAGGGTATCCTAAACCCATTTGGGGTATCCTAAACCCATTTGGGGTATCATAAATCCATTTGGAGTATCCTAAACCCATTTGGGGTGTCCTAAACCCATTTGGGTTTCATAAATCCATTTGGGGTATCCTAAACCCAATTAGGGTGTCCTAAACCCATTTGGGGTATCATAAATCCATTTGGAGTATCCTAAACCCATTTGGGGTGCCCTAAACCATTTGGAGTATCTTAAATCCATTTAGGGTATCCTAAACTTCTTTGTGGTTTCATAAATCCATTTGGGTATTGTAAATCCATTTGTGGGGTATCATAAATCCATTTGGGGTATTCTAAACTTCTTTGGGGTATCATAAATCTGTTTGGGGTACCCTAAACCCATCTGGGGTATCGTAAACCCATTTGGGGTATCCTAAACTTCTTTGGGGTATCATAAATCCATTTGGAGTATCCTAAACTTATTTGGGGTATCCTAAACCCATTTGGGGTTTCATGAACCCATTTAGGGTATCCTAAGCCCCTTTGGGGTACCCTAAACCCATTTGGAGTATCATAAACTCATTTGGAGTATCATAAACTCATTTGTAGTATCCTACACTCATTTGGGGTATCCTAAACTTATTTGGGGTATCCTAAACCCATTTAGGGTTTTGTAAACCCATTTAGGGTATCCTAAACTCATTTGGAGTATCCTAAATCCATTTAGAGTATCCCAAATCCATCTGGGGTATCCTAAATCCATTTGGGGTGTCCCACATCCATTTGGGGTCTCCCAAACCCATTTAAGGGCAGCCTAAACCCCTTTGGGGCAGCCTAAACCCATTTGGGGTGTCCGCTGCCCATCCCGCTGCCGCGCTCGGGGAGCCGGGGCCGCGTCCCGCCTGACCCCGGTGCTCGGTGTCCCCGCAGGCGCTGAAGCAGCAGCAGCAGAAGCAGCAGCAGCAGCAGCAGCAGCAGCAGCAGCAGCAGCAGTGCCGGGCAGGGATGGGGCCGGGGCTGGCGCTGCCCCCCGGGCAACACGCGCTGCTCAAGGCCAAGGCCAGCGGGAAACCTGCGGGTACGTGCGGGGCACGGGGCTGGGACGGGGCTGGGGCAGCTCCTGAAACGGGGCTGGGACTGGGAACTGCTGCTCCTGCCCCGGGGCTGGGACAGGGAACTGCTGCTCCTGCCCCGGGGCTGGGACAGCTCCTGAAACGGCGCTGGGGCTGAAATGGGGCTGGGGTAGCTCCTGCCCAGGGGCTGGGATGGGGAACTGCAGCTCCTGCCCTGGGGCTGGGGCAGCTCCTGAAACGGGGTTGGGGCTGAAACGGGGCTGGGGCAGCTCCTGCCCCAGGGCTGGGATGGGAACTGCTGCTCCTGCCCTGGGGCTGGGACAGGGAACTGCAGCTCCTGAAACGGGGCTGGGACAGGGAACTGCTGCTCCTGCCTCGGGGCTGGGACAGGGAACTGCAGCTCCTGAAACGGGGCTGGGACAGGGAACTGCTGCTCCTGCCTCGGGGCTGGGACAGGGAACTGCAGCTCCTGAAACGGGGCTGGGACAGGGAACTGCTGCTCCTGCCCTGGGGCTGGGACTGGGAACTGCTGCTCCTGCCCAGGGGCTGGGACAGGGAACTGCTGCTCCTGCCCCGGGGCTGGGACAGGGAACTGCTGCTCCTGCCCCGGGGCTGGGACTAAAACGGGGCTGGGGCAGCTCCTGCCCCGGGGCTGGGACAGCTCCTGCATCGGGGTGGGACAGCTCCTGCCTCAGGGCTGGGACGGGGAACTGCTGCTCCTGCCCCGGGGCTGGGGCTGCTCCTGCAATGGGGCTGTAACGGTGTTGGGATCTGAAATAGGTTTGGGTTCTGAAATGGGCAGTTCCAGTATCAGGGCTGGGTCAAACGGGGTTGGGATTGAAATGGGGCTGGGATTGAAACTGGGTTGGGATTGAAATGGGGCTGAGATTGAAATGGGGTTGGGTTCTGAAATGGGCAGCTCCAGCATCAGGGCTGGGACTGAAACCAGGTTGGGATTGAAATGGGGCTCGGTCTGAAACGGGGCTGGGATCTGAAATAGGTTTGGGTTCTGAAATGGGGCTGGGATTGAAATGGGGTTGGGATCTGAAATGGAGTAGGGGTTGAAATGGGGTTGGGGTCTGCAATGGGGTTGGGGTTGAAATGGGGCTGGGATTGAAATGGGGTTGGGATTGAAATGGGCAGCTCCTGCCTCAGGGCTGGGTCTGAAACAGGGTTGGGACCTGAAATAGGTTTGGGTTCTGAAATGGGGTTGGATTCTGAAATGGAGTTGGGTTCTGAAATGGGGTTGGGATTGAAATGGGGCTGGGTTCTGAAATGGGTTTGGGTTCTGAAACGGGGTTAGGTTCTGGAATGGGTTTGGGTTCTGGAATGGCTTTGGGTTGTGAAATGGGTTTGGGTTCTGGAATGGTTTGGGGTTTGGGTTCTGAAATGGCCAGCTCCTGGCTCATGCTTGGGTCTGCCAGGGGTGCAGCAGGTAAGGGCAGACCTTGGGCAGACCTCGGGTGGGTGTGGCTGGTTAGAGCTGCTCCCAGTGTTCCCTGTGCCCCTGCAGGGGCTCCTGCTCTTTCTGTTTGGGGTTCTCCTGGTTATTCCTGTTTGGAGATTTCTCCTGCTATTTATGATTGGGAAATTCTCCTGGTTTTTTCTGTTTGGGGTTCTCCTGCTCTTTATGTTTGGGGATTTCTCCTGTTATTCCTGTTTGGGGTTTTCCTGGTGTTTCTGTTTGGGGTTCTCCTGGTTATTCCCGTTTGGGGATTTCTCCTGTTACTCCTGTTTGGGGATTTCTCCTGTTACTCCTGTTTGGGGTTTTCCTGGTGTTTCTGTTTGGGGTTCTCCTGGTGTTTCTGTTTGGGGATTTCTCCTGCTGTTTATGTTTGGGGTTCTCCTGGTGTTTCTGTTTGGGGTTTTCCTGGTGTTCCTGTTTGGGGATTTCTCCTGGTGTTTCTGTTTGGGGTTCTCCTGGTGTTTCTGTTTGGGGTTCTCCTGGTGTTTCTGTTTGGGGATTTCTCCTGGTGATTATGTTTTGGGTTCTCCTGGTGTTTCTGTTCGGGGTTTTCCTGGTGTTTCTGTTTGGGGATTTCCTGGTGTTTATGTTTGGGGTTTTCCTGGTGTTTCTGTTTGGGGTTTTCCTGGTGTTTATGTTTGGGGTTTTCCTGGTGTTTCTGTTTGGGGATTTCTCCTGGTGTTTCTGTTTGGGGTTCTCCTGGTGTTTCTGTTTGGGGTTTTCCTGGTGTTTATGTTTGGGGATTTCTCCTGGTGTTTCTGTTTGGGGATTCCTCCTGGATTTATGTTTCCCTAAGTGGCTCCTCACCCTGCAGGGTGGTTTCCATGCCCTGTTCCCGTGTGGAAGATCCCTGAGGGGTTCCCAGAGTTTGTGGTGCCAGGAATCAGCAGGGTCTGGTCCAGCAGGGCAGGAGCAGCTTTTCCATGGGATCCCAAACTCTTGGGAGTTACTTCCAGCCAGTGTTCCCTGATTTCTCTCCAGAGTAACTGAGTGCCTTGGTGAGGTCCTGAGGCACAGAATGATCCAATCCCAAAGTGCTCTGTGGGGAGGGGTCTCAGAGCCCCTCCGGTGCCAGCCCTGCCTGGCAGGGACACCTTCCCCTGTCCCAGGTGCTCCGTCCCTGATCCACATCCCCAGCCCCACATCCCAGGGCTTTTCCAGCCATTCCGAGCTCTCCAGGAAAGCCTGGTGCTGTGGGTAATTCATTAAAATTAATTACTGACCCCATCCCAATGCCAGGACTCCTTCCCTTCCGAGCTCTCAGTGCCTGCTGCCAAATTCCCTGGCACCTGGAGAATTCCCTGGCACCTGGAGAATTCCTTGGCACCTCTGAATTCCCTGGTATTTGCTGAAGTCCCTGGCACCTGGAGAATTCCCTGGCACCAGGAGAATTCCTTGGTGCACCTGAGAATTCCTTGGCACCAGGAGAATTCCTTGGCTCCTCTGAATTCCCTGGTACCTGGAGAATTCCCTGGTACCTGGAGAATTCCCTGGCACTTCTGAATTCCCTGGGACCTGGAGAATTCCTTGGTACCTGGAGAGTTCCCTGGCTCCTCTGAATTCCCTGGTACCTGGAGAATTCCCTGGTACCTGGAGAATTCCCTGGCACCTCTGAATTCCCTGGCACTTCTGAATTCCCTGGTACCTGGAGAATTCCCTGGCACCAGGAGGATTCCTTGGTGCACCTGAGAATTCCTTGGCACCTGGAGAATTCCCTGGCTCCTCTGAATTCCCTGGTACCTGGAGAATTCCCTGGTACCTGGAGAATTCCCTGGCACTTCTGAATTCCCTGGTACCTGGAGAATTCCCTGGTACCTGGAGAATTCCCTGGCACTTCTGAATTCCCTGGGACCTGGAGAATTCCTTGGTACCTGGAGAGTTCCCTGGTATTTGCTGAATTCCCTGGCACCTCTGAATTCCCTGGCACCTGGAGAATTCTTTGACACCTGGAGAATTCCGTGGCACCAGGAGAATTCCCTGGCACCTGGCAATTTCCCTGGCACCCAGATTTCCCTGCCAGTGAGCTCTGCCAGGAGCTCTGTCAGCCCTGGAAGCGTCCATGGGACCACGCCTGGGTGGGATTGGGTTGGAAATAAACCGGGATTAACTGGGATTAACTGGGGAATGGACTCAGAGCACAGGTGATGAGCCTGCCCGTGCCTTTGCTTGGGGATATTCCGGTGGCCCCAAGGGATCTCCCCCACTCAGCTGCTGGGCAGGAGACACTCCAGGAGCACGGGGCTGTCTCTCCTGGAGCTGCAGGAGCTGCAGGGCTGGCTCTGGGGGCTGGAGGAGCTCATTCCCTGCAGGAAGGGGCCGGTGCAGGAAGCCCCCCTGTGCACGCCCGCCCTGCAGCCTCTCCCTCTCCGGCAGGCTGGGAAGGGAAGCGAGCGGATGGACATTCCAGCAGCCCCCCAAACTCCAGCTCCAGCTCCAGCCCCTCGGTGAAGCTGGAGAACTCCCTGCCAGGCCTGGGGAAGAAGCCATTCCCGAGATCCGACAGGCTCCACGCACGTAAGAGACGCGCTGATCGCCCTGCTGGCCCTGCTGTCCTGCTTTGGGGAGGTGTCCGAGCTGGAGCTTCCCTTGGGATGGAGAAAGGAAACCCCTTTCCCTCCAGATTATTGTCAAGGACATTGAGATGCTTGAGCGTGTTCAGAGAAGGCAATGAGGCTGGTGAGAGGCTTGGAACACAAACCCTGTGAGGAATGACTGAGAGAGCTGGGGTTGTTCAGCCTGGAGAAAAGGAGGCTTAGAGGTGACCTCATCACTTTCTACAACTCCCTGAAGGGTGGCTGTGGTCAGCTGGGGTTTGGTCTCTTTCTCCAGGCAACGAAAGAGAGAACGAGAGGATTCAGCCTCAAGCTGCATCAAGGGAAGTGTAGGTTGGATATCAGGAAAAAGTTTTTCACAGAAAGAGTGATAAAGTTCTGGACTGGCCTGCCTGGGGAGGTGGTGGAGTCACCATCCCTGGAGGTGTTTAAGGAAAGCCTGGATGTGGCACTGGGTGCCGTGGTCTGGTTGAGGTGTTAGAGCTGGGTTGGACTTGATGATCTTGAAGGTCTCTTCCAACCTAAAATTCTGTGATTCTGTGATTTTGTAATTAAGGGGGGTTTAAGGTAGAGATAAGGGAATAGGAATGACAGTTCTTCACTGGGAATGTTAAAAATACAAATGTGGTTCGTATTTTTAAGAAAACCCTGCCAGAGTCAGAACCCAACATGCCAGCCTGTTGGGCAGGGGGTTGAGAGCAGTCCCAGTCAATCCTCCTGCAGTGACAGATGTGGTTCTGATGGAGCAGAGATGATCCTGGAGAAGGGTGGGGTTTCCCTCTGGAGCTACAGCGGTGCTGAGCTGGCTTCATCTCTGGCAATGCCCAGCACACAGGCTGCCCTGGGGCTCTGGATCTCAGCTGGGATCCAACTGGGAATGCTGGGCTCCTCCCCTGGCTGCAGCATCTCCCCAGGGGCTGCTGGAATTGGATCAGCCCTGCAGCGAGCCTGGATGGCCCATGGACAGCAGATACCCCGGGGGCAGTGATGGGCAGTGAGGGGCAGTGAGGGGCAGTGATGGGCAGTGATGGACAGTGAGGAGCAGTGATGGGCAGTGATGGGCAGTGATGGGCAGTGAGGAGCAGTGAGGAGCAGTGATGGACAGTGAGGAGCAGTGATGGGCAGTGAGGGGCAGTGATGGGCAGTGAGGAGCAGTGAGGAGCAGTGATGGGCAGTGAGGAGCAGTGAGGAGCAGTGAGAAGCAGTGATGGGCAGTGAGGAGCAGTGATGGGCAGTGAGGAGCAGTGAGGGGCAGTGAGGAGCAGTGAGGGGCAGTGATGGGCAGTGAGGAGCAGTGATGGGAAGTGATGGGCAGTGAGGAGCAGTGAGGGGCAGTGAAGGGCAGTGATGGGCAGTGATGGGCAGTGATGGGCAGTGAGAAGCAGTGATGGGCAGTGAGGGGCAGTGATGGGCAGTGAGGAGCAGTGATGGGCAGTGAGGAGCAGTGAGGGGCAGTGATGGGCAGTGAGAAGCAGTGATGGGCAGTGATGGGCAGTGAGGAGCAGTGATGAGCAGTGAGGAGCAGTGATGGACAGTGATGGGCAGTGAGGAGCAGTGATGGGCAGTGAGAAGCAGTGATGGACAGTGATGGGCAGTGAGGGGCAGTGAGGGGCAGTGAGGAGCAGTGAGGAGCAGTGAGGAGCAGTGATGGACAGTGATGGGCAGTGAGGAGCAGTGATGGGCAGTGAGAAGCAGTGATGGGCAGTGAGGAGCAGTGATGGGCAGTGAGGAGCAGTGAGGAGCAGGGATGGGCAGTGATGGGCAGTGATGGGCAGTGAGGAGCAGTGATGGGCACTGATGGGCAGTGATGGGCAGTGAGGAACAGTGATGGGCAGTGATGGGCAGTGAGGAGCAGTGATGGGCAGTGAGGGGCAGTGAGGGGCAGTGATGGGCAGTGAGGGGCAGTGATGGGCAGTGAGGGGCAGTGAGGAGCAGTGAGGGGCAGTGAGGAGCAGTGATGGGCAGTGAGGGGCAGTGAGGGGCAGTGATGGGCAGTGAGGGGCAGTGAGGAGCAGTGAGGGGCAGTGATGGGCAGTAGGAGCAGTGATGGGCAGTGATGGGCAGTGAGGGGCAGTGAGGAGCAGTGATGGGCAGTGAGGGGCAGTGATGGGCAGT
The DNA here is from genome assembly GCA_016584745.2 of Phylloscopus trochilus trochilus. NCBI lineage: Eukaryota > Metazoa > Chordata > Aves > Passeriformes > Phylloscopidae > Phylloscopus > Phylloscopus trochilus. The sequence goes on from WQNJ02000101.1 coordinate 1,371,972, forward strand.
GATGGGCAGTGAGGAGCAGTGATGGGCAGTGAGGGGCAGTGAGGGGCAGTGATGGGCAGTGATGGGCAGTGAGGAGCAGTGAGGAGCAGTGATGGGCAGTGAGGGGCAGTGATGGGCAGTGAGGAGCAGTGAGGAGCAGTGAGGGGCAGTGATGGGCAGTGAGGAGCAGTGAGGGGCAGTGAGGAGCAGTGAGGAACAGTGAGGAGCAGTGAGGGGCAGTGAGGAGCAGTGATGGGCAGTGAGGAGCAGTGATGGTCAGTGATGGGCAGTGAGGAGCAGTGATGGGCAGTGATGGGCAGTGAGGGGCAGTGATGGGCAGTGAGGGGCAGTGAGGAGCAGTGAGGGGCAGTGATGGGCAGTGAGGGGCAGTGATGGGCAGTGAGGGGCAGTGAGGAGCAGTGAGGAGCAGTGATGGGCAGTGATGGGCAGTGATGGGCAGTGAGGAGCAGTGAGGGGCAGTGATGGGCAGTGAGGAGCAGTGATGGGCAGTGAGGAGCAGTGATGGGAAGTGAGGAGCAGTGATGGGCAGTGAGGAGCAGTGATGGGCAGTGAGGAGCAGTGATGGGCAGTGAGGAGCAGTGATGGGAAGTGAGGAGCAGTGATGGGCAGTGAGGTTTTCAGACGTGGAGCTGCTGCCTCCATCCCAGTGAGCCTCTCTAGATCCCAGATAACATCTCCTGTGGAAAAGCCACCTGGGGAGGGTTCAGGCAGAGCAGCCAGGCTCACACAGCACAGGTGCCTGAGCTCAGCAAGGAGGGGCAGGAAGGGACGATTCATCCAGCCAGGTTTCTTTCAGGTGCTGAGGGGAACAAAGACCTGACCTGGCCTGAGCAGGGGTCAGTGGCCTGGGGGCACAGGGGCGTCCAGGGGCAGGGCAAAGGTCAGTGACCTCTAGGGAAACAGGGTGGCCACCTGGGATACCACAGGCAATGGGGAAACAAGGAAAGGAGAGGCCAGGAGAGCCAGGGGAGCGGGGAGGGGAGGGACCAGGTGTCCTGGCTTGGGGCAAATTTGGGAGGAAAGCCCCAGATGGGGTCCCTGTGGGAAGCAAACCCAAACAGCAACCCCTGACTGGGCCGGGAAAGCACCTCCTCGGGGAAGAGTGGGAAAAACTGGGGCAGGGCAGGTGTCACAGGTGTGTCACAGGTGTGTGCTCCCCAGCAGGGCAGGTGTCACAGGTGTGTCACAGGTATGCCATAGGTGTGTGCTCCTCAGCAGGGCAGGTGTGTCACAGGTGTGTCCATGGCAGGGCAGGTGTGACCAGGTGTCACAGGTGTGTCCGTGGCAGGGCAGGTGTCACAGGTGTGTCACAGGTGTGTGCTCCTCGGCAGGGCAGGTGTGTCACAGGTGTGTCCATGGCAGGGCAGGTATCACAGGTGTGTCACAGGTGTGTCCATGGCAGGGCAGGTGTGACCAGGTGTCACAGGTGTGTCCATGGCAGGACAGGTATCACAGGTGTGTCACAGGTGTGTGCTCCCTGGCAGGACAGGTGTGTCACAGGTGTGTCACAGGTGTGACCATGACAGGGCAGGTGTGTCACAGGTGTGTGCTCCCTGGCAGGACAGGTGTGTCACAGGTATGTCCATGGCAGGACAGTGTCACAGGTGTTTCACAGGTGTGTCAATGACAGGACAGGTGTGTTACAGGTATGTCACAGGTGTGTCCATGGCAGGACAGGTGTGTCACAGGTGTGTCCATGGCAGGACAGGTATCACAGGTGTGTGCTCTTCAGCAGGGCAGGTGTGTCACAGGTGTGTCACAGGTGTGTCCATGACAGGACAGGTGTGTCACAGGTGTGTGCTCCCCGGCAGGGCAGGTGTGACCAGGTGTCACAGCTGTGTCCATGGCAGGGCAGGTGTCACAGGTGTGTCACAGGTGTGTGCTCCCTGGCAGGACAGGTGTGTCACAGGTGTGTCACAGGTGTGTCCATGGCAGGACAGTGTCACAGGTGTGTCACAGGTGTGTCTATGGCAGGGCAGGTATCACAGGTGTGTCACAGGTGTGTCCATGGCAGGACAGTGTCACAGGTGTGTCACAGGTGTGTGCTCCCCGGCAGGGCAGGTGTGTCACAGGTGTGTGCTCCCCGGCAGGGCAGGTGTGTCACAGGTGTGTCACAGGTATGTCCACGGCAGGACAGTGTCACAGGTGTGTCACAGGTGTGTCTATGGCAGGGCAGGTGTGACCAGGTGTCACAGGTGTGCTCCCTGGCAGAACAGGTGTGTCACAGGTGTGTCACAGGTGTGTCCATGACAGGACAGGTGTGTCACAGGTGTGTCACAGGTGTGTCTATGGCAGGGCAGGTGTCACAGGTGTGTCACAGGTGTGTGCTCCCCGGCAGGGCAGCTGAAGCGAGCGCGCTGCGCCGAGATCGACGTGGAGACCCCGGACTCGATCCTGGTGAACACCAACCTGCGGGCGCTGATCAACAAGCACACCTTCTCCCTGCTGCCCCCCGAGTGCCAGCAGCGCCTGCTGCTGCTGCTGCCCGACGTCGACAGACAGGTACGGCCTCACCTGGGCTGCCCCGCCCGCCGGCTGAGGGGGAGCTCCCTGGGACCTTCCAGGACCTGGAGGGAGCCTGCAGAGGGGCTGGGGACAAGGGACAGAGGGACAGGAGCCAGGGAATGGCTCCCAGTGGCAGAGGGCAGGGCTGGCTGGGATTTGGGGCAGGAATTGTTCCCTGGCAGGGTGGGCAGGGCTGGCACAGGGTGCCCAGAGCAGCTGTGGCTGCCCCTGGAGCCCTGGCAGTGCCCAAGGCCAGGCTGGACACTGGGGCTGGGAGCAGCCTGGGGCAGTGGGAGGTGTCCCCAGATCCTGGGCTGTGACAGCAGGTGACAGGGTGCTGTGGCCAGCAGGTGACAGGACATTGTCCAGCAGATGACAGGGCAGTGACAGCAGGTGACAGGGCATTGTCCAGCAGGTGACATGGGGCTGTGGCCATCAGGTGACCAGGCCAGCAGGTGACAGGACATTGTCCAGCAGGTGACAGGGCAGTGACAGCAGGTGACCAGGCCAGCAGGTGACAGGGCAGTGACAGCAGGTGACAGGACATTGTCCAGCAGGTGACCAGGGGCAGTAACCAGCAGGTGACAGGGCAGTGACAGCAGGTGACGAGGCTAACAGGTGACAGGGCTGTGGCCAGCAGGTGAGAGGACATTGCCCAGGAGGTGACAGGGCAGTGACCAGCAGATGACAGGGCAGTGTCCAGCAGGTGACAGGGCTGTGTCCAGCAGGTGACAGGGACATTGCCCAGCAGGTGACAGGACATTGCCCAGCAGGTGACAGGGACATTGCCCAGCAGGTGACCAGGCCAGCAGGTGACAGGGGCAGTGTCCAGCAAGTGACCAGGCCAGCAGGTGATAGGGCAGTGACCAGCAGGTGAGAGGACATTGCCCAGCAGGTGACAGGGGCAGTAACCAGCAGGTGACCAGGCCAGCAGGTGACCAGGCCAGCAGGTGACATGGGGCTGTGGCCAGCAGGTGACAGGGCAGTGACAGCAGGTGACCAGGCCAGCAGGTGACACGGTATTGTCCAGCAGATGACAGGACATTGTCCAGCAGGTGACAGGGCAGTGACCAGAGGGTGACAGGACATTGCCCAGGAGGTGAGAGGACTGTGTCCAGCAGGTGACCAGGGGCAGTGACAGCAGGTGACAGGGCTGTGTCCAGCAGGTGACAGGGACATTGCCCAGCAGGTGACAGGGACATTGCCCAGCAGGTGACAGGGCTGTCTCTCACAGGTGGGCCCCGATGGGCTGATGAAGCTCAGCAGCTCCGCGCTCAACAACGAGTTCTTCACCTCGGCCGCGCAGGGCTGGAAGGAGCGGCTGTCGGAAGGTAAATCCTCCTCACGCCTGGGGGCTGCCTGGGAGGGCCTGGAGGACAATCCTGGAGAAGCTGGAGCTCTGCAGGGCCTCCCTGCAGCCTGAGAGCCAAGGCAGGCCCAGAGCTGGGGGCTGCAGTTCTGTGTCCAACTGACAGAGCAAATCTCTGGAAAAGATGAGAAAAGAAGGAAAAATGTTTTTAAAATCTGAATTACCTGTTTAGACAACTGGAGTTGTCTAAACACAGACCCAGCTGAGGGAGCAGAGAAGGGAAATGCTGTTCCAGAGCAGAGCAGTTCCTTTGAGGTGTCGCTTTGGATGTGTAGGTGGGAGAGTGGGGAAAACCTCCCCTGTGAGGGGGGTGAGGCCCCCTCAGTCTGACCCTGTCCTGTCCCTGTGCCCTGGGAGCCCCCCTGGCTGTCCCCTCCTGGCAGGGAGTTGTGCAGAGCCACAAGGTCCCCCCTGAGCCTCCTTTTCTCCAGGCTGAGCCCCTTTCCCAGCTCCCTCAGCCTCTCCTGGGGCTCCATTCCCTTCCCAGCTCCGTCCCTTGACTGCCCCACTCCACTGGAGCAACCCCTGGGGCTGAGGGGCTCCTGGGACACTGACCTGGGCCTGTGCCCCATTTCCCACCCCTTTTGCTGCCTCACAGATCCCTTTTGCATCATCCCACAGGAGAGTTCACTCCGGAAATGCAGCTCCGGATCCGGCAGGAAATGGAGAAGGAGAAGAAGGTGGAGCTGTGGAAGGAGCACTTCTTCGAGAGCTACTACGGGCAGAGGTGAGATCCCAGCTGTGCTCTGGGGCTGGTTCCATCCATGAGCAGTGGGATCCATCAGCCCTGCAGCCTGAGGAGGGTTCCCCAGGGTTCTTCTCCTGGAGCTGGGGCTCCACCATGCTTGTGGTGGCCAAGTGTGTCCCACCTCGGACTCAGGACCTGCCTTCCCACGTCTCCAATCCCACAGGACCTGCTTAAACCCCTCCAAAATCTGCAAAGCTTTTGGTCTTGTGCCTTCTCTTCCGTCGGGGTTTTCCCATCCTTTGGGGCTGCAGGGAGGATTTGGGGTTTCTGAGCAAAGTACTGAAGGACCTGGGAAGGAGCACAGAGGAGTGAAGAACAAGTCAGGAGTTTCTGAACCTGGGGCAGGTTTTTGTTGGTGCTCACCCTGCCAGCCTCACCATCCAGGGTGTTTTTGGGTCCTTCCTGGCATTCCATGCCGTGCTTGGGATGAGCCAGGGGCTGGGGGGTGTCCACACAAAGCTGCAGCAGCAATTGCAGGGATACCCCAGGCTGGGAGCGCAGCTCCTCAGGAGCTTCCTCAGCCACCTGAGCCAGGCCTGTGCTGGTGGGAAGGTGACAGCAGCCCCAGTCTTGGGGCATTAGGGGGACAGGGGACAGCAGGACAGCGTGGAGGGGACGTGTGCAAGGGCAGCACCTCAGTCCCCTGCAGCTCCCAAGAACTTGGCTGGTGGGAACCAACCCGGAGATTCAGCAGATCTTCACAGGGTAATGTCTGGGGACAAAAAAAACCCCAATTTGACAAATCATTGAGAGAGATGGATGAAGTTCATCCAAAAGGAGTCACTTTTCCCAGACATCACTCTGGGAATGGTTCCAGGTTCCTCTGGAGGAGGTGGTGGGACCCTTCTGGGTGTCCCTGCCAATGTCCCTGTGTGAGCTGGGCTGGCTCCCGTGCTGAAGGGGAGGCTCACACAACGAAATCTTTGGATTTCAGCCTGGAAAATGGGTGTGTGGAGCAGGCCTGGAGCTACCCAGTGTCCCAGGCACTGCATTGAGCTGCTTTCAGCCTTTGCTGCTGATTTCAGGGTGATCAGTGTCTTGGTTTGGACAGACAGGTGTCTGCCAGGGAAAGCTGGATTTTCCCTTGGAATGGAGAACAAAACCCGTCACCCCCGCCAAATGATAATTTTGCAATCAAGGGCTTTCAGGCAAAGATTTGGGAATAGGAATAACAGTTCTTTACTGGGAATATTGACAATACAAATGTAGTAGAAAAAAAAACCACCCAACCAAACCAGCAAGCAAACAAACAACAATTCTAGAAACCGTGACAGAGTCAGAGCTACAACCTGACACCCTGTTGGTCAGGGGGTTGGGAGCAGCCCACAGTGAGTCCTCCTGGAGTGGCAGAGGTGGTTCTGTTGGGGTAGAGATGATCCTGAGAGAAAAGGGTCCAGGGATGGTGAGAAGGATCCAGGGATGGTGAGAAGGGTCCAGGGATGGTGAGAAGGGTCCAGTGATGGTGAGAAGGGTCCAGGGATGGTGAGAAGGGTCCGCTCTTCCTCCGGGAATCCGGTGGAACCAGATCCCTGGTGTTCCTGTGTCTCAGTTTTTATCCAGGTGGGAATGGTTGGCTCCCCCCACTGGGTGGAGCATCTCCCACTGGAATGATGGAATGTGTCCTGTCCTTGGTGAGCCTGAATGGCCCATTAGCAGGAGATAATCCTTAATGACCCATTAGCAGGATATAATCCTTAATGGCCCATTAACAGGAGATAATACTTAATGACCCATTAGCAGGAGATAATCCTTAATGGCCTATTAGCAGCAGATATCCCCTGGAGGGAGGACAGGCAGTGACAGAGATAACAAACACTGCCCCACCTGGTTTATCAGCTGCCCCATTATCAGAAGGCACCACCCCCCTCCCCCCAGAGTTACAAGAAATAAAGAAAAAAACATCTCCCCAGCTGCTTTCAGCAGATGAAACAGAATAAATACACATTTTTTGTTCTGTAACCCAAGACAGTCGGTAGGGAAGGTTCTCAGCGAGGGTGGCACAGAACTGGGCGAGTGAGACATCAATTCAGGGAGCCGATATAGAGAACCCCGCCTCCCTTTCCCCAAGGCTGGGGTGGGTTTTTGCAGGGACGTTTGACAAAGCCAAGCCTCTGTTTTTTTTTTCCTTTCGGCAGCTCCGGGCTGAGCCCCGAGGAATCGCAGCGGCTGACGGCGCAGCCCGAGGAGGCAGAGCCCGCCCGGCCCCGCAGCCCCGCGGCCCCAAGCCGGGAGCAGGGCACGGCCCCGAGCCAGGAGCAGGGCACAGCCCCCAGCCAGGAGCAGGACACGACCCCCAGGGAGCCCAGAGTGCAGGAGGCAGCAGCAGCCAGCAGGAGAGCAGGAGAGGAGGGCAGAGAGGAGCCGCAGCCCAAGGCGGCCAAGCCGGCCGAGGCGTCCCCGGAGCGGCGAGCGGCGAGAGGCGGCGACCGGCCCGGCCCTGCCCGGGAGAGAGAAACCCTGCCCCAGAAAACCCAGAAGCCAGAGGAGCAGAGGAAACCTGGGCTGGGCAAGGAGGCTCCAGGAGTCCCCAGCAAACCAAAGAGCCCCGAGGCAGCAGCCCAAGGAGCGGCCGAGCCGCCCAGCCCCGCGGCGGCGGCGGCCCCGGGAGCGCAGGAGAAGAAGCCCCCCGGGAGCGAGGCCATGGAGGTGGGCGTGGAGGCCCTCAAGAGGAGGTGGGAGAGCCCGGAGGAAGCTGCTGCAGGCAGCCCCGAGAAGAAGCCCCGTGTGGCTGAGCCCTGCCAGCACCTGCAGGCCTTTCGGAAGCAGCCCTTTCCCAGCGCGGGGGCGGCCGTGCCGAGGGTTCCCCCGCTCAAGGTGAGCACGGTGGGGACACCCTGGGGGCACAGCCAGGGACACCTTGGGGACACTGAGCCCCGAGGAGATCAGGGGTGCAGGGGATGCCTCCCACCTGCCAGGCTGCAGAGGCTCTGTGTGGGACCAGGGGAGCAGGAGCCCCGGCGGGTGGGGACAGCCAGAGGGGAGGGAATGAGGGGCTGCCTGGCTCCCCTGCAGCCAGCCCAGACCCCAGGAGTAAAACCAGGTTTTACAGCCTGGTTTGGGGAGCCAAGGAGCATTCTGGGGGAACATCTCAGGCCCTTTGGCTGCTGAGCCTTTGCAAGGACCCCCCTGGGAAAAGAAAGAGGGAATTGGGCCCTGCTGGGACAGAAGCTTTGCAGGCCCTGGGTCTGAGAGCCAGGTCAGGAGCAGGCAGCAGCTGCAGCTGAACCTGCAGCTCGAGGCTCCAGGCAGAATTCCTGTAGTTCCTGTGTGTCCCAGGAACTCTGCTCCCTTACTCACATCCCTCTGTACTAAAAGGCTGCAAGCTCAGAACTTGCAAAGTGTTAACGGGAGCAGCACAAAGGCAGGAAAGCATCAGGGGAAGTGGCAGGGGCAGAGCTGGGGGAGCTGTCCATAAAGAGCTCGGGAACACCAGGCAGGAGGGAGGCTTGGCCTGCCAGGGCAGTCAAGGTGGGAATTTAATTCGATAGCAGAGGGAGTTGAAAATGATTGTGAATAGTTCCCCTTGCAAAGCAGGGGAAATGGGGGCAGAGATGTGCCCAGGACGTGTCATTCCCCAAAAATGAAGTTGATCAGAGCTCAGTGGGGATTTTATGGATATGGAAGATAAATGTAACCTCGGGTCAGCTCCCTGAGATTCCTGCAGGGGGAACGGGGCAGCACCAGGCTCAGCACTTAGGTTGGGGGGTGCAGATGTGGGAAAGTCAGCTGGAGCATTGGGGGAGATGTTTTAGAAGGAAAGAGTCAATTTTTAGCATTTTTTCCTCCAGCTCAGGGGATTATTATGGGTTTGCACAGAGGCACTGAGGAGACAAATGATGGGTGAGCAGGGGGGGAGAGCAAGGCTGAGTCCAGCAGGATGGGGACACCTTGCAAAGGACAGAAATGAGATCTGAATAACATGAGGGAGAGGAACAGGGGCTGGGGGCTGGGTCAGCCCTTCAGGGAGGGTGCCTGGGGGCTCTGGGGTGATGGGGTCCGATGTTCTCCAGAGCCACGGGGTTTGCCCCACCCTGAAACTGCCTGGGAGGCATCCGAGGCTCGGACACGTCTCTTGTCTCAAGGCAGGGACAGCAGGGGTTGGTTTCTCCAAAGGGATTTCTCCGCAACCAGACGAAACTGCAAACACTTAAACCTGCAGGTGTGACATTCCTCGTGTCTCAGCCGTGCTTTTCTCCTGCTCTGTTGCAGATCCCCGTGTCCAGAATCTCCCCGATGCCATTTCCTGCGGGCCAGGTCTCTCCCAGGGCACGATTCCCCCTCTCCCTCAGCAGTCCGGGCAGGACAGGGGCCAGGACCTTGGCCGACATCAAGGCCAGAGCCCAGCAAGCCAAGGCTCAGAGGGCAGCAGCCGCCGCCGCCGCCGCCTCAGCCGGGGGAGCTGTGCCAGGGCCCGGCCCGGGCGGGGGGAGACCCCCGGGCAGGGGGGGAGGAGACGGGAGAGACCCCGGCGGAGCCACCCAAACGGCGACCGGAGCGAAGGCACTGGAACTGGCAGGAACTGGAAGCGGGGGAAATTCGAGAAGGTTTCTTCCCCAGGGCCCAGGGCCCCGTTGTTCCCAAGCGGAGAGCCAGGCGGAGCCGGGAACTGCTCGCCATCCTGCTGGAGCACAACTACAGCCAGCGGCAGCCCCGGCGCTAGGGAACGGCAGCGGGGCCGCCCTGAACCCCCCACGGGGCACGGCCGCCCCGGGCTCCCCGGGCAGCGGCGGCGGGGAGCGGGCAGGGGCGGCCCCGGCGGCCGGGAACGGCGGCGGAGCCCCGGCAGCGCCCGCAGCCTCGGGAGGCGCCGGCTGTGACCTCTCCAAAAGCAAATCTCCTTCCCCTCTGCTGCCCTCCCTGCCACCCACGGGCGCCGGAGCCCAGGCTGGAGCTGCGGGTGCCCCCTCCAGCAGCTCCTCGGTAGCACCCGGCGTTAAACCCCCTCCCGGCGGGGCCGTGGCCAGGGCGAGCTCCAGCATTCCTGCCAACAACCCTCTGGTCACCCAGCTGCTCCAAGGTAAGAGCGTCCCTCTGGAGCAGATCCTGCCCAAGCCGCTCACCAAGGCAGAAGTGAAGCCCGTCCAGGTGGCTCCTCAGGAAGAGAAGGGGGCAGCGGCGGCTCCCGGCGCGGCGGGGAACGGCGCCGAGGCCGGGGAGAGAGCGCCGGGTTTGCCCCCGCAGCAGCAGCTCGGGAAGATCTTCTGCCAAAACAGGCCTCTGCCTCACATTCCAAGGACCTTCCCGCTGCTGCCCTCGGGAAAGGAGCCCGGCGCTGAGCAGCAGCAGCAGCAGCAGCAGCAGTGCCACGAGGCGCTGAGCAAATCCACCCAGGAGCAGATCCTGCAGACCCTCATCAAGAGGGTGCAGAGGCAGAACCTGCTGCCCGTCCCGCAGCCCTCGCAGCTGAACCTCCCGCACTCAGGTTTCCCGGTGGAGAACAGCTCCACCACCAGCCAGAGATTCATGCTGGGCTTCACGGGCAGGAGGACGTCCAAGCCTGCCATGTCCGGGCACTACCTGCTCAACATCTCCACCTACGGCCGCGGCTCGGAGAGTTTGAGGAGAGGCTTCTCGCTGAGCGCCGAGCCGCGCCTGGGGCTGAGCAGCCCCGAGCGGGGCGAGTGCGGGGACGCAGGCGGCAGCGGCAGCAGCAGCAGCAGCGAGGATGATGCGGACGACGAGAGCTCCGGGGATGAACGGGAGCGCGTCGGCATCAAAGAGGAGCCCCGGGCGGGGCAGGGGGAGAGGGAGCAGGGCGGCTCCACAGAGCCCGGAGCCCTGGGGACGAAGGCTCAGCCAGCGCCCAGGGAGAAGGTGCTGGGCGGCACTGCGCTGGCCCGGGACCTGCTGCAGGCAGCGCAGGAGCAGATGGCCCAAGCCATGAGGGGCAAGGGCCAGGGCAGCACGGAGCTCTTCGGGCCTCCCAGCCCGGAGCCGGAGCCGGCGCAGCCTCCGCTGCTCCCCGCCCCGCACCCCTCGAAGCTGCCCGGGCCCGCCGGGCCGCAGCTGCTGGGGCCCAGCTACAGCGGCACCATCAACGTCTCCACCTCGCCCGACGTGGTGGGCCAGGGCTCGCTCCTCAGCGAGTGCAACCAGCTGGCCAGCTCCATGGGCAACGTCATGTCCTTCTCCGTCACCGTCACCACCATCCCCGCCGGGCAGGCCGTGAGCTCGGGCGGCCGCGGGCAGAGCCTGCCGGTGCAGGCCTTCGCTGAGGACGGCGGCGTGGAGGATCCCCCTTCCAAATGTTACTGCAGGTTGAAAGCCATGATCATGTGCAAGGGCTGCGGTGCCTTCTGCCACGACGACTGCATCGGCCCCTCCAAGCTCTGCGTCTCCTGCCTGGTGGTGCGGTAACCGGGGGCCGCCCTCGGGAGCAGCTCGGGAAGGAAGGAACAGGAATTTTACCGCCTTGCACAAGAGACACGTTAACTGAAATCAGGAATACGGAGTCAGAGTCCTTCTTTCATTGACGAAAGAGCACCTTCTTGTACAGGGAGTCGGAAGTCGCGCTCGACGACGCGAATCGTGACAAGAGTTTGCACTTAAGGAATTCTGTAAATACGCCACGTTATTTTGTTTAAAGGTATTTTTTCAACCTTTTAGGAGATAGCGTTTGACTTGTCCTGCAAGTTCCAGTAACCCCCAGCCTGCTGTGGGCACGTTTTGCTAAGCGCTGCTCTCCCCCGGGGGGGATCCCTTGTTGGTTTTCCCTGGGCCGAGGGAGTGGGATAATCCCAGTCCAGCTGTGTGTGGTGATGGAGCACCGAGGCAGGAGCCCCGAGCTGGCTGCTCCCAGCTCAGATCCCTGGGAGGTGCCACCGATGCTGTGCCAGCCTTTGCCTCCACTGCCTGCTGCAGAAAGCTGTGCAGTAGGGGCTGGCCCTCCTGGTTTGCAGATCCCCCTGTCCCAGTGTCCCAGCTGCCGGGGGAGCTGCAGGGAGCTGAGCACGGGAGTTTCCAGCAGAGCTCAGGCACTGGTGGTGACCCAGCTGGGCAGGGCTGGCAGCAATCTGCTCTCCTGCATTTCCCAGGAGCTGGGAGCTGCCAGCCCACACAACCCCGGCTGCTCTTGGGGCACCAAGCGTCACCCTGGGTCCTGCCAGGCTCTGCGAAGAGTTTTGTGCTCGTCCCAACGCCCCCGTGGTCAGACATCTCCAGTTTTCTATCCAAGATTTTCTATTTCCTGGGCGTAGGGAAAGGCAAATGGGTGTCTGCCTGGGCCTTGCTGGGTGGCTGGCTGTGTTTGAAATACCAAACTGGGCTGAGCTCAGCTTAGCTGGGCCCAGCTGAGGGAGCTCAGACCTGACTGGGGCAGCTGCGCTCCCTGCCAGCTCCCGGGTTCCTTCACTGGGACTGAGGGCAATGAGTGGCCCCGTGGAGCTGATGGCATCAGCACAAGGAGTCACTCCAGGGCTGTTCCCCTCCCAGGGCGGGCAGGGGCCTTGCTGCCTGCTGCTCAGGGAGCAGAGCTATGTATGTTTTTGATGGAAAAGCACTGAATTCACTTTGAATCCAAAGGCCTTTTTTTTTAAGCTGAAGCAATATTCCCACAGCGGTGGGGCAAGCTGAGCGGTGCACAGGGCTCCTCAGCCTCCCCTTCCCCTCTCCTTTGTACTACTGCTCCCCTCCCCTTCTCCTGGAAGCCGGCACTGGTGGTGAGGAGCAGAAATAATTCCCTGGGTGATGATGCGAGGAGCGAGCGGTGCCCGAGGCTGCCGGAGCTGCAGGAGCCTTTGGGTGCTGTCAGGTGCAGGGTGGGGTTGTTGGGGTGTCTGTGCAGGGTCAGGGGTCGGGCTGGCTGATCCCCGTGGATCCTTCCCAGCGCAGCACATTCCATGACTCCGTGGTTTTTAAAAAGCTGGTGATGCCAAGGGAAAAAGGGAGTTGCAGATTTGATCCCGGGGTAGCAGCAGCGTTTCCTCCCCTGCCCGGGGAGCAGCAGGAGCTGCAGCAGCTCTGGGTTCTGTCATCTTGAGTTGATTGCAGAGCAGTGAGCTCCACTGTGGTGATTCCACATGGCTGCTCAGCCGTCCCCCTGCTGAGGAGGATTTTAGGGATTGGAAATGGACTCAGTTTTTTAAACCTAAAACATTGCACAAAATCGTCCCCACGAGCATCTCACACCCACGGTGTTGGTGGTGGTGGTAGCCCAAAAACCCCCAGCCTGTGCCTGTTCCTGCCATGTGCCACTTCCAGTTCTTGTTCAGGAAGAGGAAATCCTGAATTTCTGGAAAGCTGTGCTGGTGTGGGCCGGTGTGGAGCTGAGAGCAGGATCTGTCCATTTCCTCCTTCATTTAGACACCAGGGATGTTCCTCCCCGCAGTCCTGGACAGACACTTCCACTCCTGGGACAGGAGAGAGGCCCAGGTGCAGCTCGGTGCTGCTTCCACAACAGAAAGTCCTT